>BQNB010014482.1:0-75034 GCA_026074375.1 Tanacetum coccineum
ATTACAATAAAATAGAATTAACATAATGTAAATAAATAACAGAAATTAAAAACAGACATAAGAGAGTAGAAGTAAAAGACATACACTTATAACGATAATTAGAATAAAGTAGTAAAAAGTCGACGTACGAGGCTCGTGTTTAACATGATTCCCTTAAAACAGATTCGCAGTCTGTTTTCAGGGTACAACGGCCAAAAATGATGTACAACCGGACCTGACATACTTGCCAAAAAAATCACGGAAGCAATAGTACTTTTCTGATCGGAAAGATTGCTGAAACTCGGTATGTATGGAGCTGTGTTTTTTGAGATGCATTAGCAGGTTGGACACTCGCATGGGTTCAAAAGCTTGAACCCATTTTGTGCGCACATAGGTGTTGAAGTAAAACCAAACAAAGGAATTTAGTGCTAGAAACCAAGATTTCTATATAAACACCTTTTCATTTCGTTCTTTAGGCGATGTGGGATACATCCCATTTTTAGATTTTGTGTTTCAAGTGCCTCATTTTGAGACACGATACTCATTCATATTGACTTTATTTTAGACATAATTTAGCTCGTTGCGAAACTCTCTTCAAGGAGAACACAAAACTATTAGCTAATATAAATATACATAACATATACATATATACAGTATTAAATAATGTCCAAACATAGATGTAAAAAGTCACCAACGGGCCTCTGGTCTAATGGTATGGAGGTTTTACCCTCCTAGGCAAGGTCTCAAGTTCGAGTCTTGTATAGGGCGATAGGGGTTTCATCCCGCGTGCGTAAAGGGAAGGGTGTCATTACCTTATGGGCTGGACCCAGCCTGGTTGTGTGGGCTCGCTACGCCTTCTGGGCTAGGGGCCATGTAGCCACAATTGTCGTTCAAAAAAAAAGATGTAAAAAGTCTTTTAGTTGGGTAGATTGGCTTAAAAACCCGCATCTTGTTACTTTGTTTTCTAGCTTCTTGCTAGTCTTTTTGTTTCAATAAAATCCGCCGTTCAAAAAAAAAATAATGTCCAAAGTTTGAAAAAATCATTTTGCAAATACATTTTTCCAAAAATGTGAGGACACTATTCTATTTAAGTCGTCCCTTTAAATATTCTTCGAGCATCGATCAATTTATTCACCAAAATTCATTATTAAACTGACATAAAAACTAATGAATTTGCCAAAAATGAATATTGAAATAGTTGTCATTACATCATATTTGAAAGTAACTTGCATGAAAAAGTGTTGTGCGCCAAATTTGGTATTCTAAATTGTACATTGAAGATGAGGTGTTAATGAAAGGCGAAGAAGTGATGACCATTTGAGTCAAAAGTCAGAGGGGTAAATTATGAGGTGTCGCTGAGGTGGAAGGTGAAAGGTATTAGGAATTTACAAATCGTAATACGAAGTGTATAACACAGAAATCAAAAGATTACAATAACGTGATTGAGGCCTGCAATTAGCATTGTCCTAAAACAGAATTTCGCCCAAATTGGTGCGACTGTTTTGAGGATACAAGAATCAATTCAAGATAAACTTGAATCTATCGAATCTAATTTGCTTTATGATGGATTTTGAGAGTATTTCTGTGTTTTTGATGAGAAAAACGTTGGAATGATGTCCCTATTTATAGGGGAACTCGTGCCTCTTCAAATGGTCACATTGGTTCACAAAAAGGTGCAATTAGCGACGCTTTAGCGATGATCCAGTGACAGAAAAAACAGTCGCTAACTGATATATCTTCAAACAGTCATGATGGTTCACTCAAAGACACCTTTGCAACAGATATAACAGTCACCATAGCGATTAGACACGTCTGTACAATATAATGGTTCATTAGTAACGGTTTTGTGACAGAAAAAGTGTCGCTAATGTCCATTAATATATTATATGTTCCAACAATACCCCACATTTTCTATTCAAACATCAACAATACCCCACATTTGAATAGAAAATAAGATAATACAAAGTTACTTATTATTCTATATCCATCAAATGTAATATGACATGCATTAGATAAGGTGTCTTTTGGACTTGAACATTTCCTAGTGAGTACTTATCGGATCTACTTTGTGGGTAGTGAACATTAGTCTTGAACTAACCACGTTGTATAGTAAATCGAGACAATGAGTATCACACATATCATATTTATGCAATAACAGATTCTTACCGTTGTGTTCATTTCGGTCGTGAACATATCCTTATTCATGAGAATTTTAGAGAACTTAGCCATCTGGTTCCCAAAGATGCGACCACACATCAATCTCGTATAGGTAATGCCAATCAAGAATATTCCGTAGTATTCCACTGTAGAAGCCATTAGCATTATTAAGAATTAAAAAATTCAGCCCTTAATCATCAACGGAAAAACACACAAAAATTCATCTTAGGAATGGGCATACCTGTGTGTTAGTACTTTTGAGTTTTACTCAACTAGTTTTCCTATTGAACCTAGACCATGGGATCTCCAATTTGCTAGGTTAGGTTTCCGCCGAGTAGTCACTCATTGTGTTGGCTTTAAGCCCATACCCCTCGATGTAAATATGACTTGTTCTCTACAAAGGCCTTTTGTCAAAGGATCAGCAATATTTTCCTTTGACTTTACGTAGTCAATGGAAATGATTCCATTTCTTAACAAGTCCTTTATCGTATTGTGGCGACGTCTTATATGTCTTGACTTGCCATTATAGATGTGATTCTTTGCTCTAGTAAGAGCAGCCATACTATCACAATGTATACACACAGCAGTCACAGGTTTTGGCCACAAAGGAATACCCTCTAGAAAGCTTCTAAGCCATTCAGCTTCTTCAGCAGCTTTGTCTAAAGCTACAAATTCTGCTTCCATAGTTGATCTGGTATTCACAGTTTGTTTAGATGATTTCCATGATACAACAGCCCCTCCAAGTGTAAATACATAGCCACTTGTGGACTTGCCTTCATTATGGTTAGAAATCCAATTGGCATCACAATATCCTTCTAACACTGGAGGATATTTAGTGTAATGTAACCCATAAGCCATTGTATGCTTAAGATAAGCACTCTAACTAGTGCATCCCAATGATTTCTACCAGGGTTGTGTGAGTATCAACTGAGTCAACTTACACTATATGCCAAATATGGTCATGTACAATTCATTATATACATCAAGCTTCCTAAAACTTGTGTATAATGTAACTGCGATACACTTTGTCCTTTGTTCTTCTTTAGTTGAACCTTAGGATCAAAGGGAGTTACAACTGGTCTATCATCATAGTGCCCAAATTTCTTAAGGGTCTTCTCAATGTAATGAGATTGGGTAAGGATGTATCCATTAGAATTCTTTTGAATTCTAATACCAAGAATGACATCAGCTTCTCCCATGTCTTTCATATCAAATGAAGAATGAAGCATTTTCTTGGTTTGGTTAATGACATCCATATTTGTTCCCATAATCAGCATATCATCTACATATAAACAAATAATGACAAATGCATTTTTGTATTGTTTAACATAAACACATTTATCACATTCGTTTATTTGAAAGCCGTTTGATAAGAGAGTGTTATCAAACTTTTCATGCCATTGCTTTGGAGCTTGTTTAAGGCCGTAAAGAGATTTAACCAATTTACAAACCTTATGCTCTTGACCTTTGACAACAAACCCCTCAGGTTGTTGCATATAAATTTCTTCATCTAATTCACCATTTAAGAACGCAGTCTTTACATCCATTTGATGTATAATCAGGTTGTGGATTGCTGCTATAGCAATCAGTGTTCTTATAGAGGTTATCCTTGTAACCGGTGAATAAGTATCAAAGAAATCTTGACCTTCTTTTTGACGATATCCTTTGGCTACTAAACGAGCCTTATACTTCTCTATGGTACCATCAGGTCTTAGTTTCTTTTTGAAGATCCACTTATGGCCTATTGGTTTATGTCCTGAAGGTAGATCAACCAATTTCCATGTATTGTTATGCACAATAGAGTCTATTTCACTCTGAATAGCCTCTTTCCAATAAGGTGCTTCTGATGATTCCATAGCAGCCTTATATGTTTGTGGTTCTTCATTAACAATATACGTCATATAATCAGGTCCAAAGTCTTTAGTGACTTTTGCACGCTTACTTCTTCTTGGTTCAACATTCTCTTGAGGAATCTCAGAATTGTTGTCTGTTTCATCTTGAGACAACTGATCATTCATTACTCTTTTCCTTGGATTTGAGATTTGTTTCTCTTTATCCTTATAAGGAAAGATATTCTCAAAGAAATCTGCTTCAGCAGATTCTATAATTGTGTTGTTGCTTATGTCCTCTATGTTGGATTTGTAAACCAGGAACCTATAAGCAGCACTATTCTTTGTTGGACCAAGATAAACACAATCAACTGTTTTTGGTCCAAGTTTGGTTCTCTTTGGTAAAGGTATTTGAACCTTTGCCAAACAACCCCACACTTTCATCCTTTTATAAGAGGGTTGCTTTCCTTTCCATAATTGATATGGAGATTTGTCGCTCTTTTTATGGGGAATTTTATTTAATATTGTGTTTGCAGCAAGACATGCTTCACCCCAAAGACTATGAGGAGCCCCTGAAGTAATTAACATTGAATTGATCATATTCTTCAATGTTCTATTCTTACGTTCAGCCACTCCATTTTGTTGTGGAGTGTATGGGGCTGTTGTTTGGTGTACAATACCAAATGTAGAACAAAATTCAGCAAAGTCATTGGATTCATATTCTCCACCTCTATCAGACCTTAGAATTTTGATCTTTTTGTCTAGTTGATTTTCAACTTCAGCTTTATATGTCTTAAACATATTCAAAGCTTCATCTTTGGTATTTATTAAATACACATAACAAAATTTACTGCAATCATCAATGAAAGTAATATAATAATTCTTTCCTCCTCTTGATGGAGTTGCTTTGAAATCACATAAATCAGTATGTATTAGACCAAGTATTTCATTTGATTTTTCTACAGATTTATGTGAATGACTTGTGTATTTAGATTCAACACAAATTTCACACTTGGATATTTTATCCTTAGAACATTTAGGCAACATGCCTAAGTTTATCATTCTTTGCAAGGAACGAAAGTTAACATGGCCTAATCTAGAATGCCATAAGAAAGAAGGATCAATCATGTACACAGAAGCGGTGCTAGTGCCCGCGTTATTATTATTAATAACATTGTCATCAGTTACAACACTTAGTTTGAAGAGTCCCTCATCGAGGTAACCCTTTCCAACATACACACCACCCTTAGTGATTACTAATTTATCTGATTCAATTACAAGTTTAAATCCCTTATTGCTAAGAATAGGACCAGAAATCAGATTCTTGGTGATGTTTGGCACATGCAACACGTTTGAGAGTACAAGATCCTTTCCAGAAGTCAGCAATTTTTCAATAATAGAACCAACAAGAAAGTTAGAGTTTATACCCATACCTTCTACTTCCATTTCATGGACAATGATTTGGAGTTCTTCCACTTGCATCACAACATGCTTTGCATCATTCATCTTAAAATTTAGGAATTTTCCAATAACAAATTTCATAGAACATGCAACTTGAGTCTTGTATTTATTTTCCAATGATTCCCAAATCTCTCTTGCAGTTGCAAAGGTTGAATAGATATCATACAGGGAATCATAACCAAAAGCATTCAAAATAAATTCGTTCTCTCCTTTCTTCTGCATTATATTCATTATGATTCCATTGTGAGGCGGCCCTTTCATAGTCTGCCATTTGTGCCTCAGTAGGAACATTCTCTCCATCCACCAAATACGGATCTACTGGTCAGATCCTTAGGACATACGACACAAATGTCAATGATGTCAAGTAAAATAACATCTTTTGTTGCCAACGACGAAAATCAGACCCTTTGAATTTTTCAGGTTTTTCAACATGAGATTTCAATATGATTTGATCCATCTTGAAAAATTCTGTTTTAGATTGTTATGAATTTACATATCGTAATACGAAGTGTATAACACAGTAACTAAAAGATTACAATAACATGATTGAGGCCGATGCAATTAGCAGTGTCCTAAAACATAAATTTCGCTCGAATGTTTTGGTGCGACTGTTTTGAGATAACAGACAACCAATTCAATAGAAACTTGAATATCTATATCGAATGCTAGATTGACTTTATAAAGGATTTTGTAGAGTATTTATGTTTTTTTGATAAAAACGTTGGAGTGATGTCCCCTATTTATAGGGTAGAACACGGGCCTCTTCAAATGGTCCACAGTGGTTCACAAAAGGATGCAATTAGTGACGCTTTAGCGACGACTTAGCGACAGAAAAAACTGTCGCTAACTGATACTATTAGAACAGTCGCGATTCTAGTGAGTGGTATTATTTGGTGTTATGATAAGATGAGTGGTGTTGGTGTTGGTGTTATGCTGATGTGACGCTGACGTGACGGCAAAAAATAATGTTACGGTGTTACTACACCTAGGGCTCTAACCACCCTTGTTTACCGTCACCATTACCTATATACAATGAGTACTATCACACATGCATATTACCCATGCACAATGGAATAATATCACGGGGACGGTGGAACCTTATGCAAATCAAGCTTAAAATATTACAGTTACCTTGAATACCACTAAATTTAACTTTAACCAACATTAGTATTTGATAAAATATTATGTCATGGCATAAAGAAAACATTTTGAAGAATATTATAATATATATTTTTCATTGCAGATTTGAAATACATTTGCTAGCTATCCATTTCATGATTCGAATAAACCAGATAGGCACACTTATTTATAAATTTTATCTTTGAAAAGGAACAATTAGTCAATAGTGGTGGCTCCTACTCAATTCCAATCTTCTATAAATACCACACCATCTACTCACATTTCATCACCAACAAATCTTCTTTCATACATACATTATTTGATATCAGTTAAGTTAAACATGACGACTGCTACCATCGAAGTTGAGGTTGCTTCTTCACATTCTGCTGAGAAGGTTTTCAAAGTTCTTTGTGACTTTGACGCTATCGCACCAAAAGTTAACCCTTCTGTTTTCAAGTCTATTGAGACGATTGAAGGCAATGGCGCTGTTGGAACAGTAAAGCTAATCTCATTTGGAGATGGTAAAAAGTTGCATCATTCTATCATTCTTGTATTTAACATTTTCTCAAATTTATATTATGTTTTAATTGGATTATCTTGTTATTTATAAATTCTTTCTAACAATATAATGCATGATACAGGCGTTCCCTTTACAACCGGGAAGTCCAAAGTAGACGTCGTTGATGCGAGCAACTTTACATATAGCTACACATTTTTCGAAGGTGACGTCTTGATGGGTATAGCAAACTCCATAACCCATAGTATTAAGATCACACCTTCCGCGAATGGAGGAAGCGTATACAAACAAACAGTCACTTATAACTGCATAAGTGACGAGAAACCATCTGAGGAGGCTCTTAACTTTGAAAAAGCTGAATATGAAAAAACCTTCAAGGCTATGGAGGCTTATGCCGCTGCTCAATCATAAACTCGTTGCTTTTTATTCTGCCTACATGTTGGATTGAAACACTTTGGTTTCGTTGTCCTCTTTTGTTTTTCTAGTAGTTTGAATAATGGACAACGTCCCTCCTTGTATACCTGTTGCATGTACCATATGTCCTATCAACGAGTGACAATGAAATAAGTTTCTCTAATATATTTCATATCTATTTTCCGGATTGATTTATGATGTTAATTAATACGTAGTATATTTACTAGCTAGTTAGCTGTTATGGATAGATGATTGTAATCAAATTCTAAATTAGTGTTGTGTAACAGTGGCGGAGCCAGGATCTTGGCATATAGGGGGCAAAAAAAATTTCTTCGAAAACAGCTTCAAAAACCGCAGCTTTTTAGTAGCGTTTTAGCAGTTTTTAACAGTTTTTTAGCAGCTTTTAGCAATTTCTTAGCATCTTTTAGTAGCTTTTCAATAGCTTTTTGATATTTAAGCAGCCTTATCGGGGGCAATTTGAGATTTAAGATGGGGGCAAGCTAAAAATAAAGACATAAAAATACAATTTTTGCACTAAAAAAAAAATCGCCAGTTTATCGGGGGCAACGCCCATGGTTGTGTTACAACATTACGCTTAGGGATGGTGTGTTTTTAAGTAGCTTTAAATTTATATGGGCTAATTGTCTTAAAAAAACATCCAAGTTTCAACGTTTTAATATTGTTGGCATCCATGTATTAATTTTTCTAAATAATCCAAATCTTTTGTTAATCTTCCTATTCTAGCTCTCTAACCAGTGGCGGAGCCAGGATTTCAAACTATGCGTGGCACGATTTTTGGCTCAATTTGCTTTGCGGGTAGTTCTCAAGTACAGTTGGGTACGGATTCGCGTAAAACAATTGTTGTTTGTTTGTTTTAATTCCCTAATCCATGTTATTCAAGGACGGTATAAAAATAAAACCAATCCATCGAAAGATAGCAATATATTAAACACAAACAAACGACATTTCTCCACTCTAAAAAAGACGCTTAAAGAGAGAAACCCGAAAAGTGACGGATACAAGAATTTGGATCATATGTGGCACAATCTCGTCTCGCTTGGCTTCGCAGATATTCCTTATTGTTCATTTATTAGCGTCAAACTACCTTTTTTTAAAACATAATACAAGCTTAAGTACAACTTTGAGTTATCACTATCATGTTCAAATAAATCATATTATAGAATAATCCACATAGTTTTCATTTAATAATAATAGAAAAGAAATGACTCGCAAAAGTACTTCACTTGCAAAATAATTACTACTAGTACTAGTAGATTAACTAAAAGACAAACAAAAAGTACAAAACAACTACTGTTTATCATCTTCTACATCATCATTCTTTTTCTTCAAAAATAAAACCCAACAACGTATTTCTCTCCAACATAGGTGTAGCTAGGGGTGGGAAACGAGACCAGAGCCCGAGCTCGAGCATCGGTAAAAAAGGGCTCGAGCTCAAAAACGGCTCCGTTTAAGTCTACAAAGCTCGAGCGTCGACTCGTCTCGGTTCGAGCCTTATTTTTTTCAAGCTCGAGCTCGGGCCTCCGTGACAAATGATAATTATGGGCTTCGGGCCCTGGCACGAGCTCTTCACGCTAATTTCGATCTTTACAATTTGAAAATGAAAATTTAAAATTTGGCTCAAACTTGGCTCGAGCTCGGCCTGTAATATATATTTATTTGGGCTCGTTAATAGCTTGTTATTAAGCTCGGTAATAAGCTCGCATGAATATACTATGCATAATATTTTAATACAAATTTCGTTTTAGAGGCTTCAGGCAGCCCCAATCCTGAGCTTTGTATGGAAAGCTCGGGCTCGAGCTCGATTAATAAATAGCTGCAACTTAGGGTTCAGAGCTCGGGCTCGAGCTCGTTTAGGCTCGGCTCGTTCGAGTTTTTTACCGATCCGATCCCGAGCTTTTCACGAGCGGCTCGGCTCATTTCCACCCCTAGGTGTAGCACAGTCATAAAACTCAAAAAAATCACATAAAAAATACACTACGTCGCCCACAACTATGTGTGGCACGTGCCACATGTGGCTTACATGTAGCTCCGCCCTTGCCTCTAACTGACGTGGCATTACTTTATTTTTTCAACCGTTAAACTAACGGTCGTTTGCAAAGAATGTTTGCAACGTTAGTCCTTTATACTAACGGCCGTTTGGTTTTCTTAACAAAATTTCTTTTCTAATTATTTTTAATATACACATTTTTATACACGTTTTTATACATGCATTTTTATACACGCATTTTTATACACGTTTTTACAAACACATTTTTATACACGTTTTTATGCACACATTTTTATACACACTTTTATACATGTTATTATATACATGTTTTCATACACACATTTTTATACACGTTTTTATACACACATGTTTATACACGTTTTTATACACACACTTTGATACACGTTATTATATACACATTTTTATACACACATTTTTATACACGTTATTATACACACATTTTTATATACACCCTATTATCCACACAATTTTATACACATTCTTATAAAAATGCATAAAAACGTTTTTATGTACGCTTTTTTATACACACGTGTTTATACACGTTATTACATACACGTTTTTATACACACATTTTTATACACGTATTTATACACAAATTTTTATGCACATTTTTATAAACACATTTTTATACACGTTTTGTTACACACATTATTATACACGTTATTATATACATGTTTTTATACACATGTTTGTATACACATTTGTATACTCACATTTTTATACACGTTATTATATATAAGTTTTTATACACACATTTTTATACACGTTATTCTATACACAGATTTTTATACAGGTTATTATACACACGTTTCTATACACACATTTTTATACACAGGTTTTTTTACACGTTTTTATACACATATTTTTATGAACGTTTTCACACATGTTTGTATAAAAACGTGTGTATAAAAACTTGTATATAATAACATGTATAAAAATATGAGTGTAAAAATGTGTATGCAAATGTGTGTATAAAAACGTGTATATAATACCGTGTATAAAAATGTGTGTATAATAACTTGTATATAATAACGTGTATAAAAATGTGAGTATAAAAATATATATACGTGTGTATGAAAACGTGTATATAATAACGCGCATACAAATGTGTGTATAAAAACGTGTGTGTATGAAATGTGTTTATCAAAACGTGTATATAATAATGTGTATAAACATGTGTGTATAAAATAACGTATATAAAAACGTTTTTATGCATTTGTATAAAAACGTGTATAAGAATGTGTGTATATAATAACTTGTCCAAAAATGTGAGTATAAAAATGTTTATACAAACGTGTGTATGAAAACATGTATATAATAACGTGTATAAAAATGTGTGTATAAAAACGTGTATAAATACGTGTATAAAAATGTGTGTATAAAAACATGTATATAAAACGTGTATAAACATGTGTGTATAAAATAATGTATATAAAAACAATTTTATGCATTTTTATATAAACGTGCATATAATAACATATATAAAAATGTGTGTATAAAAATTTGTGTATAGAAATGTATGTATAAAAACATGTGTATAATAACATGTATAAATATGTGTATATAAAAATATGTGTATAAAACGTGTACATAATACCTTGTATTAAACCATGTAGTAAAACGTATGTAAAAATGTGTGTATAAAAACATGTATTAAAGTGTGTGTATAAAAACATGCATAAAGACGTGTATAAAACGTGTATAAAATTTTAAAATAATTAGAAATGAATTTTTTTTAAAACTAAATGGCCGTTAGTATAAAGGACTAGCGTTGCAAACGTTGGTTGCAAACGGCTTTTAGCATAATGGTTGAAAAGTAATTAACTAATGTCACGTTAGTTAGAGAGCTAGAATAGGAAGATCAACAAAAGATTTGAATTGTTTAGAAAAATTAATACATGGATGCTAACAATAGGAAAGGTGGAAACTTCAATTCTTTTTCAAACTATTAGCCCAATTTATATATACTAACATGACCTAACAAGAGCTGTATACCTAGCAACCAACACACACACTAGCCAACCAAGTTTCCCAATCTATTAGGTGTTTTTGTAAAAAATTTAAATAGAGTTAGCATTTAGACTTTCGCAAAAATTTAAATACTTACTAATTTTGGTTTAAACTTGTCTCAATATTACAAATACACATACACTTCTAAGCAAGAGGATCAGATTATAAGGTTCGTAGAGCAGGGGCAACTTGATGATATTTCAAGGATGGCAGAGAAGGTTGAACAGTTGGTAGAGTCTGAGATCTGAAGGTTATAGAAGTAAAGGGAGGCGAGGTTGAATAAGATAGCGGAAGAGGAGAACATAATAAAATGCATAGGGCATATGAACTCATTTGCTCACATGAAATTTGCTCTTGAGCATTGTGTACCAAAAAAGAGAAAGTAGGTTGATGTAGTGAGGTCTCTGTTTGTGGAATTGTCTACAACTTTGAATGTTCCTAGCATGGAACAATTGGCCAATCAAAGAATGTCCTGGATCCACTTATGACTGAAAAGTGCAAGGCTCTCAAACCTTGTATTGAGGTATGTAGTGCGTTTAAAGAACTTATTTTTGATCCATTTTATTATACTCATGTATAAAATATTATTTTATACGATCTGAAACGACCATTCAACAGAATTTACAAAATATTCTTAAGTGACGATTTGGAGGAGTTTTGAGTAGGTCTGTTGTGGGTCGTTGTAAATTCCCTTGGTGCAATGATATTTTTGTTGATCATAGTTTCTAGCATGGTTTGTGTGGTCTTGACAATAATCGCAAAGGATGGCTACTCGACGAGGTAAGCAAATATGCATATAGTGATTATATATTATTTATAAAATTATTTATGTTCTTTTAAAATTTGTTATATTTTTGTGTTTCCTATTGCATCTAGCACATTGATCTTTGGGTCACGTTCATGTGGCACACCCGACAATGCGATATGGATTGGGTTATGGTTAGCTACTAGTTTCTGACACTTCTACTTCAAGGCTCTATGTCATTATTTTACGCTAACAATGAGATATACCCAATAGCATGGAGTAATGTTGAGCGGGTACTTATTTCTATCCAGTCTTAATAAAATAAAAATTTTGAATAAAAGTTATCTTATAGTTATACTCGTAATATATTTGTGTATGTATTCATTCAAATAAATGAACCCAAGCGTCATTGGTCTCTTGCAATGTTTCACATCTGTTCGGAAAGTGTTACATTATATGACACTGAAGAAACTCAAGATGAGGAATTTCGTCTGTGGTATTTGAAGATGAGGACTGTTTAGAGGAGAAGCTTCCTGTGATTCTAAAGGAGACGAGTGTGTTTGAAAAGAAAAATATTGATCCGGCAAAGTATAAGATTTCCTTTAGACACACCGACCATGTTCCCCAAACGGGGTGGGGTATTTGGTGATTGAGGTGTATTTTGTGCATGTTCCTTTGCAAGTCATCCTCTCATATTTGTTTGTAATAAAAAATGGCAATCATGTTGTAGTGTTGTTTGTGATTAAGTGATATTTTCCTATTCTCCATACAGGTTAGCACACAGTGCCTCATTGGCTATTGATGATCATTTACAGACTGCACTTGCATATCGGGAAAAAATGATTCGGTTTTATTTCTAGCAAAAGATGTTCTGTCCTTTAATGATGTATGTCTTTCTTTTACAAACATTTCTAGACTTTATTTTCTTTTATTAACTATTTGAACTGTTTATGGTGCTGAGATGTTTCATTGGGGAAGGGTATGTGGTTTGCCATATACCCTTAGCATTCGTGCTTTCCCAATGGCACTTAGTTTTTATTTTGTCAAGTTGTTGTGTAAAACATTGTTGACTTCGGATACTATGCACAATAATTTGGTGCACCATTCATTACTTTTTCTTAAATTCTTACTATTCATTATTAGAAAATAGATTCAAAGTAGTTCTGACAATACTAAACATACTAATCAAAATAGATTCCATTAGGGGTCAGCCAAGTTAATAAGATCCCATGTAAACGAAATTGAATAATGTGTGTCTTGTGAGCTTTCACCCACATTATTGAGATTCCATGTTTGAGTCATTATTGTTTGTGGTTCTTGTGAGCTTCCACCAAAGTTAAATTGATTCATTGTAAACAGCATTGTTGGATGTGGGTCATGTGAGCTTCCACCCAAGTTAATGTACGTTGGCTCATACATTCCGCCAAAGTTAAATTGATTCCATGTAAACGACACTATTGGTTGTTGATCTTGTGACGTTCCACCAAAGTTAGTGTAGGCTGGCTCATACTCTTGGGAGTTTCCACCCAACGACATTGTTGGTTGTGGATCTTGTGACCTTCCACCAAAGTTAGTGTAGGCTAGCTCATGCTCTTGGGAGTTTCCACCCAACAGCACTGTTTGTTGTGGATCTTGTGAACGTCCACCCAAGTTAATAGGAATGTTGGATTCTGGCATTGATTGTTAGATTTTTTCGAGCTTGTTGGAGTAGATTCCTTTCCATGCGAATTCTAAAAGAAATTAACAATCACAATCATTTTAAATTTTTAAATAAATAACCTAAACACAAGATATCATTATGTCACTTACTTGATTTTTTAGAATTGGTTTATTGCATGTTACTCTTATGTGTCCACGCACATTGCACCTTGAACATCTTACTTGTATTGGTTCCTCCCCTTGAGATTTTATACGATCTTTGTTTTTTTGGTCTGCGTGTTGGGAGCTTATCCATCAGTGGTAGCTTTACAACTTGCAAGCCATTAGGACGTTGCCAAGTTGATGGTTCCCCCAACGGATATACCAACTCTTGGTAAGTAGAGTAAAGAGTTGTTTACCTAAACCAACCTAGCGCCAACTGACTACAATTAGTGCATCCCAGAACTCTACTAACCGTTATAACATAACCACATGGTATACCAGAAAGTTTTCATTTGCGACAACTGCATAAATGAGTAATTAAATTTACTTGGTGTACTTTTTGATGATCATCCACCTTGTAAAGTTTGCCAACTTCAAGTCCATGCACCGTCCAATTAGTGCTCTTTTGCATACGGTCCTTCACTTTTGCACTAGCACAATCACTAAGTTTATGAAACGGTTGCATTTGAAATAGTTTTGCGTTAATACTATATTTAGATTCCTTTTTTGAACAAAAAGTAAAAATACAATGTAATGCCTTGATATTTCTGGCGACGAGCACAATACCACTTTTGTAGAAGCTTTTTGTACCATTCCATCAGCATCGTTATCGGCACTATTCTGACATCCCTTGTTAAATTATTGATTGAATTTGCGTTGTTTGAGGTCATGTAATTGTAACGATTAGCTGGGCACATTGCCCTAGACCATGTTTCAAATCTAGCATCTTTAAGTTTTTTGTAAGCTTCCGGTCTAAAGCCGCGACTATCAGAAATTCCTCTTTGAAAATCGTCCGGTGTGTATGCTTTGCATGTCTTTCAATATATAGCCTTCAGCTTATTGCTGTCCATTTTACAATTCATCATCAAATGCCTACAACAATACCCATGAAATGCATTCGGGAAAATCGTTTTGCACGTAAAGGCTATTGCCAGATGTCTATCCAATATGATTGCCAAATTTGGAACTTCACCTATACATTTTTTCAACTTCTCAAAAAACCATGTCCAAGACTCTAGAGTCTCACCTTGAGACACACCGGTGGCAATAGGTATAATTTAATTATTTCCATCCATTCCATCCAAAACCAAAGTTGTTTCTAGGTAAGTCCCTTTCAAATGTGCTCCGTCGGTTATTAAAAGTGGTCGCATATGTGTTAAGAAACTACGAATCTATTTTTTAAACAAATTATTAGTTATACGACAAAAGTATATATAAAAGTAAATTAAATTGATAATAATAAGAAAACATATAAATGCTTACCGCAAAACCAAAGCCTATAAAACACATCTTAAACGGCCATTCATCATCGGTCTATAAAGGCGTTACCATTCCTTTATTTTCCATTTTTATATTATAAAAATAATATGGTATTGGGCAAACAATAGTATTAGGCAACCTGAATTAATCTCCAACGCTCGGTTTTTTCCAGCCCATGCTTTTTTGTAAGAAATGTCAATATTGAACTCAAGGTTAATATCTTGTATAATATCATTTGGCTTGTAGATCCGACTATGTTCTTTTAACTTGGGTGATATTACTAGGATTTATTTGAGTTCTTGAACATGTGTGAATGTCGTTAACCTTTCCTAATTGCCAAGAAACACCATCTTTAACCTTAAACGAAATTATTTTCCAATTGCATTCCTTATTCTTACAAATAACGTCGTACCTTACAGTGTCTGGTTTTCTAACCTTAAATTCAAAACCATCATCAAGAGCTTTTTTGCCAATTACATACATGAAATGCTCTTTATTATCAAAATCATCACCCTCTTTCATGATACGAGAGCATTTCTCATTGTAAGTTTCATGCTTCATGCTTTTCATAGTATGTATTGGTGCATGGGGGGTTTAGGCATACACATAAATGTATTTTTTGCCATTTAATATGCATGTTTTCATCAATTTGATCAATATCACTACACTTTCCTTTTTTATAATTTTTTATTGTAACATCATCATTGTGATTTTTGAAAGTTTTATTTTTTGCTACTTGCAAAGAATTATTGTAAACATCATGTTGCTGGTTAAAATCACTAGGATAGTCAACGTTAAGATTGAAATCTAAAGTATTTGAAGAAGAAAGTTTGACCTTTTAAACAAATAGATTATGAAACATAGTAGATTTTGAATTAGAAACTTCATGACCAAAAATTCGACATCATTATTATCATCTATGCGAACAACATTTGAACCCATTTGGTAAGAAAAAGAAATATGAAACGTATGGTTGATACTGGACTTTTTCCTCATGTATCCAACTAGCTCAGCATACGTTATATTTTTTCTTAGTACAACTTCATAAATCATGTCTTCACAAACAAAATATACACTAAATTTATTATTTGAGCCACTCATTTTTTTGATTGTGTATTTAGTTTTTTAGAGTTATATCTTATGTTTACCATCTTCTAAATATATATGGCTAAAACTTCAACTATCAAACATTTATGCACCTTAAATGAAACGCAAGTTAATTCAACTACCAAATATTTATGTCACCTTAAAAGAAACACAAATTAATGATTCAGATATCTAACACATATTAACTATTGGTAGAACACCCGTCGGTAGAGCACAATGACACATATTATAAGTTTTATATAAAAGTCAGCCTCTTTCATTTAATGCTCCTTAAATGCATTTTTTGGGTTGACCCGCCGAACATGCCACTGACCCGCCGGAACCAGCCTGAAAGCCCGCCTAAAAACCCGCCCGCCTGAAAACCCGCTACGTATTTTCTCTTTAGCCCCTCCATATGTCTCCTTCCCACCTCATACGTCTTTGCCTCTAACACTCTTCCATCTCATAAAACCCAAAAAATATATCGCACCTATAAAAAAAAACACCGGATTCATCCACAAAATTAAAACCAGTGGTTTCATCAATAATTTTTACAGCTTCAAGCTATTTTGATTCATGGATTATAATAAAAAGCATAAGTAAACAAATCGGATTCCAGGTATTTTTATATAAAGTTGATATTTTTACTCATAGGGTTATCTTTAATTGCATGTTAACATTTAGAATCTAATTTTAATTATGTTATATTTTCGTGAATATCATTTGAGCTTTTTTATGTTTTTTGTGAACAGGATTGTTCAAGGTTTTTGATTTTCAGTTTCTTTAAGTTTGGTCATATCGGGTATGAAAATCTATGTGGTTGTTATGTTGATTAAAGTTTTTTTTAATTATAAAAAAAGGATAATGGCGGCTTCCCACTCCAATTTTTGCCGATTATTTTTACTGGCTTTTGAATTTAGGATTTTTGGTGTACCCAAATTACTGCAATGGGAGATGAAGGTGTCCAGATTAGAGGCGAATGCGAGTTCGGTTGCAAAAATCCAGGCTAGATGTTAATATTGACATGGGTGGTTATTATAAATATTTATGTCGTTTTGTGTGTGGAATGTCGAGTGTTACATATGTGCATATATAGTTTGGAGTTGTTTCGGTTAATACAGTTGGTAGTTTAAACTCGATAATAACAGGTAAATTGGTAGTGTAACGTTTCTTTGGATTTCGTAATGATGAGATTTTAAATAGGCAACATATAATGTGAAAAGACTTATAGGCGTTGTTTTGTATCAGCACCAAATGTGGACATGTTAGTCTATAACTGAGTATCAATGATACATGTATATTCGTAGTGTCAGTAAGAAATCTAAATATCAAAATCAATGAACACTTTTAAGTGTATGGATGAGAAGTCAGCCAACTCCTGCTTGCTTATTTTGACCTGAAATAAGCACAATTGAAGGTGCTTATAGTACACTTTTTTAGTCGTAAACCCTAATTTTCCGCCTTATTTTGAGACTTTATAATAAGTTTATCATTTCATGATAAACTTATATACGCCTAGAAATCTCAAAATAAGCCGGAAAATTGGGGCTTATAAAATATAAGCCAAAATCAAAGAAGATCATAAGCCCACATATAAGCCGAAACAAACACCCCTTTTCTCTTTTATTATCATTCAATTCAATTGATTACATTATTCATCCATTCATTCATCTATCAACAGTGACTAGTACAACCTCAAAAAAGTCCAAGCGCGTTAAGTGATTTCGTTGCGGCGAGTTTGAACACTGCATTCAGCGCGCCCAAGACGTGCGTCTAAAGAAATGTGAAAAATACGCCAGCAGGGATGACGCCATTCTCCATGCCCTCGAGCTCGAAAAACAACTCATCTATAATAAGTACCCGACCCGCGTTCCTTTGAATTGCATACCCGGTGATGTAAGTCAATTAAGCAAAGAGTTCGGGCCTAGCAACCAAGTCAATAGGAGGAGTACTCGAGTGACACGACTGCCAGCAAGATTGATGGAGTATGACAACGACCTTTCACCACAAAATACAATTCAAAGCAAAAGGCCACGCCATGACGACCACAACCAGCCCACTTCAAAATTATCCAACCCCATGCAGTTACAACTTTTGCTAGCTAGAATGGAAGCCGCGGCTTCAGGTGACACCTCTGACCATACAACTGATCACCTATTGAGTGAGAAAATGAAACTGTCACCTGAAGATGAAGATGAAGAAGAATCTGAAACTGATTCTTCTGGGACAGAATCCCTCAATTCTGACACATATGATGATTGTCTGGCAACATTTTTAGTTCCTTTTTTCTTTATGTTTGTTTGGCTATCACATTCACATGCTTTCCTTTAGGTTTGTAATATCTAGACTGTAAAAACATAAGATTTTAGTTTCTTGCAAATCTAGAAGTTAGGACACGCATGCTAACAAGGCTTAGGTAGAGCAAGGAAGGAAAGATGGATTATCAGTAACGTATGCTAATAAACATAAAAGACATGTAACAAAAATTCCATCCAACCAAATACTTTTCCTTGCGTTGGTGCTGTTATACGCTATGTGATTCCAGATATCAGTAATGTAGGTTTAGTTTCTGGAGTTAGGGACAATGGACCAATAAGGCTTAGCTATCTGTAGAACCTTAGTTATGACAAACAGATTAAACTTTAAAAGGGAGTTACTTATATTGCGGTTGAATTGTTAAATTTACATAATTTGAATGGGATATAGTGTATGGGTCTGCGAACATATTTTTTAATGAATGATAAAGGGGATACAAATGATACTTGAAACGTGGTGAGGGAGGCTGAAAAGCCTTAACAACACTCACTGTAGGTGGTTTTTAACTATAGTTGTTTGTGGGTCGCGCAATTTCGGGCCACGAGCCCTAAACAACCAGGTAGTCCGAATGCTTAATTACTTTTAGTTAACAAATTTCTACATATGTTTAATTTTTATCGAGTATTATTACTCATTTTGACATGCTTCCTTAACTTTTTCAGATAGGGATTTAGTACTCCTGTACTCCTGTTGCAACCTTTAAGGCATTCTCATCTTGATATGTTCTGAGTTGAGGTGAAAAACCAGCGACATCGTCTATATACCTTGGAATTCGGGATAGCTCATTAACTCACCGTTTGGACAAGGTAAGTTTATTATGGTCAAAATTGAGGCTTTTGTGATAAGTTATGAAATTTATTTATTACCTTAAGGTGAAACTGCTAAATACTTTAAAGAGACTTTTGCAATCAGGTATCTTGCCCACATAGCCTGACCTGTCAACCACCCATTGTACTGCTTCCATTTTTAACGTATGAAACCATTTATCTCTCTCTTATGTTAGATCGTAACAAAATGGATTGAGCATGATACGAATAGAGTGCCTAACTTAATGTAATAATGCGGATTATCCTAGTCAGCTAAATGTATATCAGAAGGATTTATAGAATTGCTCTGTATGTTCTTTGTTTTAGCCCAAAAGGTGATATTGATTTTGGTTGGTTTGTAGAGATCAGAAGTGGCAGAATTTAGTGGGCTGCAATCAAGTAGGAGGCTGACATACGGTAAGTATGTTAAAGACTCATTGTTCTTCGATGTTGTGAGCTTACCCGAGTATCATTTGCATCTGACCCACTATTTGTGGAAAACAGATTTATCCTTTTTATCACGTTTTTATTATTATAAATGATTATGTTGCACCAGAGAGGGTTTTGTAGTAGGAAAGCCTATATCTTTTAGAACATAAGCTTCAGGTACTTTTAACCAATGCTTCAAAACATAAGCTTCAGGATTGCACCACGTCATATTGATCTTTTGTTAAATAAAGTTGTATGAGCCTCAGGATCTTTTAGAAATTCTTTAGTTAGAAAGCTTAGATAACGAGTGACGATTATGTAATGGAACCTTGATGTGTGAACATGTTATAGAACTGAGGTGTAGCAGTGTAGTAGGAACATAATACAAAAGCTTAAAAGAACGTAAAGGATTTTACGTTATCGGTCAGTTTATGTAGAAAGAGAGTGACAGGCTGCTTGATTTTAGTGTCAAAAATCACCTTCATATAACACATATAAACACAGTGACAGTACATGTTAATTCAGATGTTGCCACATTTGTGGGATGGACTAGATGTTAATTTATCTTTTGCTAAAACCTCTAAGGTCTGTCAATAAAGCTTTACTCTTTCTATCCCTTTCTGATATGATATCTCGTTGCAGTTATTTGGGATGACAGGGGTAGTAAAGGAATATCAAAGGTCATTTAATTGTTTCTTTGTTTAATTTTTTTAAAATAATAGGCATGTGATTAAATAAGCTATTGATGGTTACTTCTTTAACTTGTTGGCTTCATTTTGTCTATTCTTTTGACAATTATATTGTAAACATTTGGTCAAAAATCAAATGCTTAAGCAGTCATCCCATTTCTATAATTTATAAGATGTTCTCAGAATCCACTAATGTAGTCATACTTCAATGAAGATTTATATATTATAGAGTTCTTGAAGATGCAATCATATAGTTTAGATCTAGAGATTAACGTCTAAATCTTTGACAGTACACACTTTTTGTCGAAACCTGTACTTTAGTTCAAGTTGGGTCGGGTAGTTTATTAATAATCAGTGTGTTTTAAATGATTACATAATTTGGTTGTTTACAGATTTTTGGGATTAAATACATGTTCAACTTCTTTAGATAGAAGTATTTATTAGGCAAGTGTTTTGTGTACTTTCATCCTCAAACTAACAATACAACTATTGCAGGAACACCACCGAAGGACGTGATAGACACAGTGGCTAAAACATCAACAAAAAGAAACCACGTCAAAAAGAACTCTGTTACGAGAAATTTCATCAGCTGAAAAGAAGAAAAAAGAGGACTAAAGATCCAGAACTTCGCAATGGTAGTGGCCACATTTTGTAAATGACCAGCTTAGGCAACATGTAACCTGCAAACAAACCATGATTGCCACAGCAGGAAGTACACCAATATTAGGAATTCTCTTTTAAACATGAATTTCTGAAATGCTCTTTTGAAAAAATAGACTAAAGTTCCGGTTATGTTATAACGGTGTCTAGATGTTGTTGTAGTATGGATTGTTTAGATATACAGTGTAGTTTTTAGCTTATAGAATGTCTGCGGTCGCATTTGTCTTTCTTTCGTGGTTGCGTCTACGTTAAAGCCCGTGCTCCGCAGCGGAGCGCGAGTTGAAAACCTTGTTTATTACATCTATTAATATTTACATCAAAAACTTATTAATTACATCTTTCCAACTACTATCTTCCCAACCATCTAAACATTATATCACCTTCAAATAAAATTTTAATAACACCTAAAATAATACCATCCTAATTATATATGATAAGATCAACATAAATAATTAAACCGATTGTATGACAAGATCAACATAATTTATTTGTACTTTGACATTTACAATCCGAAACACTTAATAATTTATAGTCTTCCTGGTTAAGCTATCTAAAAGACTACCGGTCGAGCACCAGTCGGTCAGTCGAGCACCCGAAATTATTTTACTAAAAATAATTAAACTGATTCTATGATAAGATCAACAAAATTTATATGTACTTTGACATTTACAATTCTAAACACCTAATAATTTATAGTCTTCCCTATTAAGCTATCTGAAAGACTACCGGTAGAGCACCAGTCGGTCGTTCTAGCACCCGGAATTATTTTACTAAAAATAATTAAACTGATTCTATTATAAGATCAACATAATTTATTTGTACTTTGACATTTACAATCCTAAACAATAAATAATTTATAGTCTTCCCGGTTAAGCTATCTAAAAGACTACCGGTCGAGCACTAGTCGGTCGGTCGAGCACCCAAAATTATTTTACTAAACACTTAATATCTAAACTGATTCTATGATAAGATAAACGTAATTTATATTTTATTATGAAGTTTACAATCCTAAACACTTAATAATAACTAGTCTTCCGGGTTAAGCTACCTAAAAGACTGCCGGTTGAGCACCCGAAATTATTTTACTAAAAATAATTAAACTGATTCTATGATAAGATCAACATAATTTATTTGTACTTTGACATTTACAATCCTAAACACTTAATAATTTATAGTCTTTCCGGTTAAGCTACATATGAAGTAGGTTTATATTAACATAAACCAACCCAACAAATTTTCAATTAATTTTTTAAGTAGCTATTTTGTTACCATTTTATTCTTAAAATTACATAATGATCCCTGGGCTAAAGTACCTAAATGGTCCCTGTGGTCCTTGTGGTTGACCATTGTTACCATTATAACTTTATCTTTTGACCCATATTTAAACATAGTCAAACTATATTTACGACACAATTCTACCAGATTCACTTGAGTAAGAACAAGCCCTAAATCGACTTACCAAAAAAGTGATAAAACCATAGTGGTCATAATCCGACCGACTGGTGCTCGACCGGTAGTTTTTTAGATAGCTTAACCAGGAAGACTGAAAACTATTAGGTGTTTAGGATTTCAAATGTCATAGTACAATATAAACTATGTTGATCATATCAAAAAATCAATTTAATTATTTTTAGTAATTTTTGGGTGCTCGACCGACCGACTAGTGCTCGATCGGTATTCTTTTAGAAAGCTTAACCGGGAAGACTGAAAATATTAAGTGCTTAGGATTTTAAATGTCATAGTACAATATAAACTATATTGATCATATCAAATAATCAATTTAATTATTTTTAGTAACTTCCGGATGCACGACTGACCGACTAGTGCTCGACCGGTAGTCTTTTAGATAGCTTAACCGGCAAGACTGAAAACTCTAAAGTGTTTAGGATTTTAAATGTCATAGTACAATATAAATTATGTTGATAATATAAAAAAACAAAATTTAATTATTATTGGTGACTTTCGAGTGCTCGACCGACCGATGCTCGACTGATAGTCTTATAAATAGATTAATAGATTTATTAAATCTATTAAAATTTACACCAAACACTTATTAGTTAATAAATTAATTTTTACATCTAACACATATTAATTACTGGTAGAGCAACCGTTAGTAGAGCAACCGCCGGTAGAGCACACTCACACATATTATTACATCTGTTAAATTTACATCAAACACTTATTAATCAAATCAATTAATTTTTACATCTAACACATATTAATTATTGGTAGAGCACCCTTTGGTAGAGCAACCGTCGGTAGAGCACACTGACACATATTAATCTATCAAAATTTACACCACACTTATTTATTACATCTTCCCAACTACCATCTTCCCAATCACCTAAATATTTACATCTCCCTCTAGTTTAAATAGTCAAAGTTTTTCAATTAAATTTTAGAAAAACACCATCTTTTGCTATGAAAATTTTGTAAATTAATGTCAAGTTTTTTTTAGGATATTTATATGGGATCAAATGAAATGGAGGACCGAGATGATGTTAAGGGGGCATTTCATAAAATCAAATGCTCCAATTACATCATCTTCTTCCTCCATTTTTATTTGGCTTCATTATAAATATCATAAAAAAATTTGGGTTTAATTTACCAACTAACATTTACATTAAATTTATCAACTACCTATTCACATTTATTGCAAAATTAGTGTTGATATATAGCTCAACTCTAACTTAATTTTTTAACATACATCAATTTCTTTCAAGAAAAACTAGCTACATGGCTAACACAACCTTATGTGTTAATTGCGGGTCACAAACTAGATTACCACTTCGTGGACTTATACAAACCCCGGAAGTCGATCCTACTTATGTCTGTATCGTGTGTTTAGTAATTTGAGGGATTCGCCAATGTGTGCAAGAGCAATCGCTATCATTCTTGGACTATTGAGAGGAATCAATAATACTCAAGAAACATTGAATGTTCATGCTAGTAAATCTTGAAGATTGAAGTTTGTTTTATGTTGTAGCTAGTTATTTTTTGTTTTGTATGTTATCATGAGTTAGAATTTGTTATGAATAAATTAAGTTTGTTATGTTTTATGTTTTATGTTTTATGTTTTAAATCGTTTTTATTACGTTTTATATGTCTTGTTCTTACGTTTTTATTGTTAGTAATTTTCCCATTTGCATATTTAAACTTGATTTGATTGACTTGATTGCATTTAACCCAAATCTACTAAAGTCTTCTATACTTATATCTTCTATGAGAATCTAACCTCTTTTAGTCATCTTAGTCATCATTAGTTGTTCTATATAAGGCACAACCTAACCATCTACTATACTAATCTCATTTACCTAAACAATAAAACCTAACCACCTAAAATGGAAAATCTGAATCAACTAGCTATTGATGCAAGATCAAACCTTCTATGCGAACAAATCCTGTTGTTTGTGGAAAGGGGGATGGAAAGAGAGTTACAAATGACAAGGAAATTGACAGATTTTTTGCCATGAAGTGACTGATGCAGTGAAAAAGAAGAGGTCAAAGCAGTTGGTGGGTCAGCTTTAGGTTCAGACAGTTTGGCGTATCTTAGGATGCTACGTGATGAGGATCTCGATAAGGCGAAAGCTACCATGAACCTAATCAAGGAAACCCAAGAGTATACTCGTGAAAAGTATGCTTTTATTGCAAAGGTCAAAATCAACTGCAAGTCATGGGATGGGGTTTGGGGTAGATGGTGTGCATTAAATGAAACGCACCTTTTCAGACTCTTTATTTGACCAAAATTAAAAACTTTATGGGAACGCAAGATCAGGAATGACCTTGTGTCATTCCTTGAAAAACTGATCAAAATACCTTAAAATTAGACCCTTGAAAGTATCATTATCATAAAGTAGACTCTATTAGCTTTCCAATGATATAAAGAACTCATTCTAACTCCTTACAGTTTGGTTTTTATGGCAAAAACAAAATTCGCAAAAGTGCAGACTTATCCAGCCGGGCGACTAGCGAGAAGCCGGGCGGCTCCCTGCACCTGTACACACTCAAAACTCATTTTGGATACTTATATTCCAGAAAACCAACTTCCCGAACTTGATATCAATTAAAACTCTCTAGAATTCATTAAAACATTATAATACATCATTACCATATTCGTTTGTGGTCTAAATAACCCAAGAACATATACTTTACGGGGTTTACCAAACGCCCCGTTTTGACCCATTTACATCCTTGTTTTGACCCATTTACATATAAGACTCTAACCAAAAGACTTGACACTTGACCTTAACATTTACAAACCATTAGAACACTTTGGGGGTTCAACCTTGATTCAAGCTCGACATCTACCTTAACTACTTGTCTAATATCGACAAGTACCTCCACACCTATACCTTAATCCACGCATTACCTCTTTGCTTGAACCTACAAAACATTAAACATCTAAACCGTAAGCTTTCGCTTAGTAAGTAAAACGACAATAATACACAATTATACATCATTACACATATAGGCATCATTCGCATAGACATAAATTTGAAGATATTCAACATCATTACCCAACCAAGAACACTTAATCCAATTATCAATCCACAATAACATACATAATCTTACATAACTTAACTAGTCCATAACTTGACTAACCTCTCCTTTGGCTAGGCAAGCCAAACTAACCTTACACCGAATCTTAATCTCACTACTTTAGCCAAAAGCTTCACACACCTTACCACATTCTTATAGATAACACATATATGACAATTCCATATAATTTCATATTATAACCATTTTACTTACCTTGAATCCAAGCAAAGTTTGACAACAACATCATTACCATCATCTAATGCTCTCTGATAAAGTCGTTGTTCACACGCGTTTATCAAATAAACCCTCAGATATATAATATATATATTTATAAAATACATATACGTATACGCAAGCTAAGTATCATACAAATTATTCTTATGAAAGAATAAAAAGTAATCAACACGAGTATCGTTTTCCTCAGCGAGAGGTGAATGGAAATCTACGTTCAAGTTGTAAATCGAGCTTGATTGTCATTCAAGTTTTTGGTTTTGGTTTTAAACTATTTTTATACTAAAAATTAAACTAATATTAATTCTAAGATTAAAAACTAAAAGATTAAACTAAAATTGATCTAAAAGATATAAATGACAAATATGCTTACTAAGTGACGTGAAATGTTCCTTAAGTGCGGGCTTAGGTTTAACGAATTAAAATCCTTAGAAAACAAGTTTCAAGAAATTAAATGACAAGTAAAGTAAAATGTTTTTTTAAAATAAATGACAAGTATTTAAATTGCATTGAAAGTAATAACGGTATGTAAATTGACTATTAATTTTTTAAACCTTTTTAAAACCGCACTTAAATTCCAAATCACTAATCACTTAGCAAACACAAGTTATTTACTCACCACTCATAACGAAATTCAATTTAACAATCATAGCATTTAACGACAAAAATAAATCTACACTAAGCATGGCAAAAATTAAATACGCAAATATATTATGGAACGATAAAATAAAACTATTCTAAGTATTGAAAAGAGATTAGAAAATAGAACCGAAATAAAGAACCGCAATGATATAAAACCACCCGATCTTACAAACTTAATAAACAAATAAGCTTATCACTTAAAAATCTTCTACTTCACTAATTAGCAAATAAAGGTATCAACTTTATCTACTAATTACTTCCATAAAAACTATAAAGATCAAAACTTTATCTATTTATCAACCTTATAAGACCCTTAAGCTCCGGCCTTAGAGTTGGATAGATTTTATCAACATTAAAACAAACAAGGATTAAGATGAACAAGATAATATTAAGCTACTAAGACAAAATAAGCTAGAATTTATTCTAAAGACAATAAGCTAATAAAAAGATGAAAACTTTAGATCTAAATATACCCGAAACTAAGGTGTTCAATCAAGTGAACTTGGATCGGGTATATTTAAAGATTTAGATCTAAGAAAAATAAGCTAGAATTAAAAAGCAACAAACTTTATGCTAGAAAATAAGCTAAAAATATAAGATCTATTATTTTTAGATCTAATCCACCCGAAACCAAAGTGTTCAAACTTATAAAAGTGAACTTGAGACGAGTAATATTAAGGAATAGATCTATAAAATAAGCTACTAGATTAAACTACTAAAAGTATTAAGCTAAAAATAGATCTTATTCCACCCGAAACTAAGTTGTTCATTCAAGTGAACGCGGATCGGGTATGATTAAGAAATAGATCTAAGCAAATAAGCTAAAAAGCAAACAACTTTAAGCTAGAAAAATAAAAATAAGCTATTTAAAATTTTTAAACTAAGATTAAGCTTACCAAAATCTAGGAAACACAAAGCTTATTGAATAAGCCGAGGGTTAAGCACTCACGGTTTCCTTTATGATCTTGACATAAGCTTAATCAAATAACAAGCACTTTAGAAAAAGAAAAGAAAAGAAAAAAAATGAAAAGATGAAATAAGCAAAAGCTTATTTAGATATATAAGCTTAGATTCAATCAAATAAGCTAAAGGATAACTTATTTGAAATCGAAAATAAGCTATAAAAATAATAAGCTCAAAAGAGCTTATTAAATAAGCTAAAGAAAAGAAAAAGAGAAAAATAAGCAAAGACAATAAGCTATTAACCAACCTCAAACATCTTCATTAATAAGCTCAAAATGATTATTACAATAAGCTAATAAGCTTTAAAAAGCTTTTACAAAAATACTAATAAGCTAAACTAAATAAGCTAAAATCTACACTACTTTTCTTGAGAGTAAACTAGAAAAAAAAATCCTAACTACCTATATATCTTCCATTTGCTGGCTGCGTAATTGTATTTATAGCCCAAGTGGGAGGGGCAATTTCGTCCTTTGAAGTGGTTAAGACGCGTCTTAGTGCAAAGCCCGGGGGTATTATAGTCATTTCGTCCCAACGCGTTATAAATACGCCAATGATTATACCTCGTAACCGCCAGCTGTCTGCAGCTGGATCCACCAATCACAACGTGCCACGTCAGCTTCTAGAACCCTCGAAACCCGAACCTCGTATTCCCAACCTCGTACCTGCAACAATGAACGGTACCTCGTACCCAATAATTATATGGCCACGTGTTACCGGCGCCGTCGCCGGAGCCACCACCGGTCAACGGTGGTCAACGGCGGCAGTCAACGGTAGTGGTCAATGACGATCAACGGTGGCAGACCACCGTTGACCACCGCTAGACCACCGATCAACCACCGACGGACCACCGGTCAACGGTGTTAGACAGCCAGTCAACAGCCGGGTCTGGTCGGGTTGTGGGCCGGGTTTGGTCGGGTCATGGGTCGGGTCAGGTCGGGTCATAGTTTCAATTATATTACACCATATTTAATATATAACCTTTAAATATCTTGGACCAGGTTTATTAAAACAAAAGGTTCAAAAATGGGTAAAAAGGTTTAAAAATAAAATAGGCTTCCAATATGAAAGTCAGTACGTTGGGACTCGTAATTTCGTGCCTTTCTTTTTTTTTGCTTTTTTTTGTTTACTCTCTTTCCTTTTGCCTTTTTTTTTTTTTTTTTTTTCTTTTCTAATGGAATGATCGTTGAATATTAACGACTTCGTTTGAACCTCGATAAACGTAAAAACGTCATCGAAAGTCACCCGAAAATTACTGTTTTTGCTTTGTTTTCAATCCTTTGTACCTGTAAGGCATAAAAACACAATACAAACATATTTGCAACATATTTATATATATTTTAGCGTTTTAGTCCGTTTATTAGCATTTTTCGGGTACATGATGTTGTGTTTTGGCACCACATCCTTGCCTAAAACAAATAAAATACGGCTAATTACTTATAGTGGAAGATGACTGTAAATTCATGATCTTGTAATTACACGCCTGAATAAGATGTTCAATGTGACCGGCTATTTATTTCATGTAAAACTTGTTTTTTTGAGAAAATTAACTAGACATTAAATTATGAAACATGTTTTTTTGATTTAAAAACTGGACATTATGGATCTATGGGAAGTACAGCTCATCCACTAGAACAAACTATAAGAGAAGTTTAAGGCGGACATTCTTATAGAATTCAGGTTTTTAATAAGCTTCGCGCTGACCTGTTTCTCCGCTTCATTGTGCGTTCGAATGGAGTTATCAAGAACCCAAATGATCACTACAATGTCGTATAAAAGGTTTTTAAAATTAAAAGTTAACAACACATTTTCTTAACTTGTGCTACAAAGATGTTTTGCATGCTTCTTTGTACTTGATTTTGTCACATATTTGGTTTTAAACTAAAAATTTAATAAAAATAAACTACATAAAAACTAGATAGCAAATAGCAAGCAATTAAACAAAGAACGATATATTATAAAAGATATGCTTGCTAAGTGTATTGATTAGATCCTTAAGTGTGAATTAAACATACAATTAAGTCCCTATTGATGAACCAATATCTTTCTAACGAATTATCTTCTCACAACGTTTGCTTATATTGAAAACAACTCTTATTAAGATATCGATTACTAAATTAATGCCTAATTATTTTTACGACTTTTGCCCGCTCGAATAACCAAAACAATAATTTAAGTAATATAAAAAAAAAAAAAATTTTTTTTTTTTTTTACTAATCAATATTTTCCCTTTTTTATTAATCACACTTAATTCACTAAGCAATTTAACACTTAACAAGCATATGAGAAAATCTATTTGTAGAAATAGAATCCCAAATCAAAAATCTTGATTATTCAAACACTCGATCACGAACTTAAACTCGATTATCAATTCACGCCTCGTCAAGAAACGACCCGGGAAGGTTTTGGATTTTACTTTGGTCAAAAGTAATCTTTTAAAAGCCTTACGGAATACTTACTCTCTCTTATTAATTGATATTTTATTTTAATTATATATATGTATATTAAGTTATATATATAAGTATAATTAAGTTTTCAAGAATCATTATACGAAGACATGTCGAAGAATTAAACGGATAAGAGGGAAAAGAAGATAAGAATTAAACGTAATAAGAGGATAAAGAAGAATATTTATAGGTTTTTTTAAAGATAATAATAATAAAAATAAAAATAAAAATATTTTTGGTATTTTTAATATTTATATAAAAGAAAAATAAAAATAAAAATGAAAATATTTTTTGGATTTTTTTTATAGAGAAAAAAATATTTATTTTTAATATATATTATAGAATTGAAAAGTTATTTTTAGGCTTTTTTTAATATTTATTATATAATAATAATAATAATAATAATAATAATAATAATAATAATAATAATAATACGAATATAAACTTTCCGAAGAAAGGTTCTTCAAGGCACTAACTTCAAACACCACGTGTAGATCGTACACCTCTCCCCGGCAACGGCGCCAAAAACTGATTTGATAAAAATAGTATATATATATATATATATATATATATATAATATAATATCAAATAGTAATAATATAGAGAGTATCCCGTTTGATATAAAAATTGCTTGAGGACAAACAATATTTTATCTCCCGGATGTCGTATCCCGACGAGAGATGAATTTGAAATCCACGAAAGTGTTTTGTTTGATGCTTGAATATCGAATATTTTTGTTTTTGGTTTTAAACTAAAAATTTAATAAAAATAAACTACATAAAAACTAGATAGCAAATAGCAAGCAATTAAACAAAGAATGATATATTATAAAAGATATGCTTGCATAAGTGATTATTGATTGAGATCCTTAAGTATGAATTAAACATACATTAAGTCCTATTGATTGAACCAATTAGCTTTCTAACGAATTATCTTCTACAACGTAGGGCTTTTATTAGAAAACACTCTTATTAAGACATCGATTTCTAATTAAATGCCTAATTGTTTTTACGGATTTTGCATGTCGAATAATCCAAATCAATAATTAAGTAATATAAAAAATAACTAATAAAAATTTTCCCTTTTTTATTAATCCACTCTTAAATTCACTAATGCAATTTAACACTTATCAAGGCATATGAGAAAATTCTTCTCGCTAAACATGGCAACTAACGAACATTAATAAGCATAACACTAATAACAACAATATTAATCTAATTAAGCTAAACTACAAATTTAAAGAAAAAGGAAAGGAGAAGAACCCGATTGAAGAAAATAGGAGAAGAAATAAACCACCGATCATTAAACATAGTTAAACACTAAAGTTTTTAAACTTTACTGAGATTCAAATAACTAATTAGCTAATAAGTTTTGAGCTTATTCACTAATTAGCTAAGTAAAAATTTAAAAAGCTTAAAAAGGAACCATAGCTCATCGCCTAAGAGTTGGATAGATTTCATATCATTAATCTAAAACAAAGGTTATATGGAATAATGATAATTAATAGCTATCTAAGACTTAATATGACTAGATTTTATTCTAAAGACAATAAGCTAATAAAAAGATGAAAACTTTAGATCTAAATCTACCCGAAACTAAGGTGTTCAATAAAGTGAACTCGGATCGGGTATATTTAAGGATTTAGATCTAAGAAAAATAAGCTAGAATTAAAAAGCAACAAACTTTATGCTAGAAAAATAAAGTAAATATAAGATCTATTATTTTTAGATCAAATCCACCCGAAACCAAGGTGTTCAATCAAGTGAACTCGGATCGGGTATCATTAAGGATTAGATCTATATATAAAAAAATAAGCTTGAATAAAAATAAGCAATCAAAAATAGCTAAAATATGCTCTCAAAAAGACTCTAAATTCAAACAATATTAAATTTGCTTGTCTAAATATAGCTATGGAAGTTGCTTATTAGGAAGATATGCTTAAGAGACCGGAATCCAAAAATAAGATATAAGCTGGAGCTTTATTGGAAATAAGGCAAAATGAAACTGAGTAAAAAATAAGCATAAGAAATAAGCATTAATAAAAACCAACCTTAAACATTTTCATTAATAAGCTCAAAATTTTGATTACAATAAGCTAAATAGCTTAAAAGCTTTTTACATCTATAGATAAAAAACTATACTACACTACTCCTAAAACTAACCTACACTACTATGAAAATAAAACTAAATTCTAACACACTACAATGAACTGCTGCAATAAGCTTTAAAAAGCTTTTACAAAAATACTAATAAGCTAAACTAAATAAGCTAAAATCTACACTACTTTTTTTGAGAGTAAATTAGAGAAAAAAAATAAAATCCTAACTACTATATATGCCCCATATGCTGCTGCGTGATTGTATATATAGCCCAAGTGGGGAGGGGCAATTTCGTTCTTTCAGGTGGTCCAGACGCGTCTTAGTGTAAAAGTGGGGGGTATTTTCGTCATTTCATCCCAACGCGTTATCATACAGCGTACCTCGTACGCCAGCTGGATCCACCAATGAGAGCATGCCACGTAGCTTTCTAGAAACCTCGTACCTGCAATCCTATGAACAGTACCTCGTACTCCAATCATTAGAATGCTACGTGTCACCACCTGAGTAGTGCCACGTGGTGTAATCACTGTCCCGGCACCGTCACCGGACCACCGGTCAACAGCGGCGATCAACGGTGGCGGTCAACAACGGTCAACGGCGGCGAACCACCATTGACCGGTGGTCAACCACCGGTCAACCACCGCTGGACCACCGGTCAACCACCGCCGGACCATCGGTCAACGGTGGTTGACCGCCAGTCAACAGCCAGGTCTGGATCGGGTCATGGGCCGGGTCGAGTTGGGTCACGGGCCGGGTCGGGTCTGGATCTGGTCATGGACCGGGTCGAGTCGGGTCATGGGCCGGGTCGGGTCGTGAGGGGGATAAACCCCTCTGCAGGTATCGAACGCATGACCTTAAGGTTGAAACCGTAAGGGGCACCACTTTGCCAACTATGCTAAGCATACCTTCATTTATAAAATGGGAAATTTAATATAAAACCCCTTCTTAATTTGGTCCAGGTTAATTTAATTAGAAAGGTTCAAATAGGGATGAAAAAGGTTCAAAATAAAAAGGTTCAAATATGAAAGGCCGGTACCGTTGGACTCGTAATTTCGTGCTCTTTCCAATGGTGTGATCGAGGAATATTCACGACTTTGTTTGAACCTCGATAAACGTGAAAATGTCGTCGAAAGTCACCCAAAATTTACCGTTTTTGCTTTGTTTTCAATCTTTTGTACCTGTAAGGCATAAAAACACAATACAAACATATTTGCAACATATTTATCCATATTTTAGTGTTTTAGTCCGTTTATTAGCATTTTCCGAGGTACAAATAATGTGTGTTTTAGCACATATCAAAATTCCCCCATACTAAGCCATTTACCAAAGGAAGTGTCTAACTTTGCTCCTCTGGTGATCAAAAGCATGGTTAATGAGTCACTTGAACATGCGGTTCTAGCCAAGGACTCTTCTCAACCAAAGTTAACATATAAGGTTGCTGCTTCTTTATAGAATTTGAGTTAAAGAAGATTCTTATTGACAAAATAGATGAAAGTCAATCACATCTGACAGCTACTGAATACAGAGAATGCTATGATGGATTGATCAAGTCTTATGATCTCGACAAGAGTCTCATCTCAATTTATGATAAAGTGTATTCGTTAAAGTGAAGCTGAAAAGATAAAAATAAAGATGAAGACCCTTCCGCTGGATCAGACTGAGGGTTGAAGAAGAGGAAGACAAGCAAAGATATTGAACCAACTAAAGGTCCAAAAACTAAATAATCAAAGTTTGGATCATCCAAAGGCACCGAGTCTTAATCAAAATCTTTTGGAAAGTCTGTTCATGCAGAAGAATAGAGTTTGAGGTTGTAGACTCTGATATGCCACAAGATCAAGAAGAAAATCTGGGTAATGATGATGAAGAACCCAAGAGAAAGGTTGTATCTAAACGTGACTTATACAACCTGAAGAACCTATTGATCCTGATTAGAATGTTGGCAAGACTCCACAACAAGGACCAACTCAAAGCTGGTTAATGACCTTTGCATCTTCTGCTGATAAACCATCAATAAAGTTTGATGAATTAATGAACACTCCTATTGACTTCTCTGCGTACATCATGAACTGCCTAAAGATCACCAATCTGACTCAAGAGACCCTGTTAGGGCCAACATTCAAACTTCTCAAAGGAACACGTACCAATTTTGCTAAGTTGGAATATGACTTTGAAGAATGTTACAAAGCTCTGTCAGAGAAACTTGATTGGGACAACCCAAAAGGTGGTGATTATCCATTTGATCTTACAAAATCCCTCCCTTTAGTCATGAATAAGAATCATAAGTTAGTACCAGTTGACTACTTCTTCAATAACGATCTAAAGTATCTGCAAGGAGGAATTTAGACCATGACCTATACGACTTCCACAACAAAGACAAAGGCTGCTCAGTATGATCTTCAAGGCATTGAAGACATGGTTCTAAACATATGGAGTCATGTTAAAGTTACCTATGATAAATATGCATTATGGGGTATTTCTCATTGGAGACGACAACGTAAGACCTTTTATGCATATGCACGAGGCTTAGAATCTAGTCATGATGTGTATTCAACTAAATGTATTTTGGCAGTGGCTCGAGTCAAAGTTATGCGGAAACATGGGTATGGGTATCTGAGAGAGATTGAAGTATGAAGAGCCGATAACGATCTCTACACATTCAAGGAAGGCGACTTCACAAGACTTCGTATCAATGACATCGAGGACATGTTGATCCTTATTGTTTAGAACAGGCTCACTAATCTCTCAGGCGATGATGTTTCCGACTTTGCTCTAGCACTACAAATGTTCACCAGAAGCATGGTTATTCAAAAGAGAGTCGAAGATCTTCAACTGGGAGTCGAAAGTTACAAGAAAAAAATCAACGTCACCAAGCCAGAAACTACCAGACTCGACATGAAGAAAAGGGACACATACAATCCATATGTTCAAAAATATCGGGTTTTACCCCCACACTTAGGAATGAAAAATGAAAATGCAAAAAATTCCAAGTGTGAAAGGGGAAATATATATATATATACATGATCAGGATTGAGGATTCCATAATAAGCAGAAGATCAAAAACCAGATGATTGGAGGATTGAAAACAAGCACAGGTCTTCATGATCTTAAAGAATCCTGCAAAAACAAAATCACATACCATAGAAAGAAACACGCCCCCACACTTGGGCTATAAAATCGCACACTCACTTATTAATCAAGAAAATAGAAAAAGAAAAGACACGGGTTGCCTCCCGAGAAGCGCTTGTTTTTGTGCGAGTCTCTAGCTTGACTCTCCCTAAATTCCTTTGTCCTTGGGGCAGAAATAGAAGAATAGAAAAATCACTATCGGATTTTCATATGCCACCGGCTTAAGAGAAGAAAAATGAAGAGTGGAAATGCTGGGGTCAAAAATAGTATCCTCGCTCCTGGAGGAGAGAAGAAAAGGAGAATCTACCGAATAAGTGAGATAAGGAAGAAATATTCGGATAACAAATGTGATGGTAAAATAATGGCGATCCTCAAAGGTTAACTTCACAAATGTCAGAGAAAAACTCTTCTCATAAATCATGGGGTCGAAAACTTTGTCCTCGGTCATAAAATCATCATTATTAGGGTCATCCTTTAAGCTTCTTGGGTCATGATCTAAAAACACCTCGGGAGAGAGATTAGGGCTAGTGTCATCAATAAGCAAACTCTCAAGATAGATTATATCTCCCTCTGAATCATGATAACCGTTCTCAATATTCGTAGAAATATCCATATCTAGAAAAGCATCGATTTCATCAATTACGCCTCCTGGGTTGAAACACTCATCCTCATTAGCATCGGAAAGAGGTGGGACTAATAAAGCCGACTCATCAAGGTTAGAAACACAAGAGTCCTTACTCTCGATGTTCTCTAACACCTCATTAAAAAGAGGATTTACGTCATTAGAGATATATTCGTCGTCAAATTCGAAAATAGAGTTCGAGTAATTTTTAACATCTTTCGGAACGTCCTCATCGGATAGTAACTCATTATCACTAGAGGTAAAATCATCTGAATCGAAAAGAGGGTTAGAGAAAGTCACAGATTTTTCCTTAAAATAGGAGAGAAATCATCACTCGAAGGTAAAATGCTCTCACTATCACTCCCGGATGAATCCTCAGACTCTCTTGGGATTAGAATAAGGTCCTCAACACTGGACTTTATGAATTCGTCCGATTCCCTTTTAGGAATAGTGTTAAGTTCCTCATTCCCCATTATGAGAGAGTCCTCGGGTTCTTTAGTTGGTAAGTCGTGTGTGATTGCATTAACCGGAGAAATTTGAGGCGTATTATTCAAAGAAATAATGCTCTCCTTTTGAATAACTTTAAAATTCTTTAAACATGGTGAAATTCGAGTTTGATGTTTAGCTGTCGGCTCTACGATATTCTTTACTTCATGCTTTTCCTTATCGAGATGTTGAGAATTAAAATTAATAGAGAGAAGTTTAGAATTAAGATCACTCTCAAATAGATCATCAACATTATTATGAATACAATAAAGCTCTTTTTGTCGACAAATTTCAAGCAAATCTAGCATCGTATCTTCCATATTTTGCTTTTGCTCTTCACAAACTTTTGTGCCACACATTTCTTCAATTAGTTGACGAAAGACGGAATTTGGTGAGGGAACTTGCTTTTCCTGAGCTGCTTGCTTTTGGGCAAGTAATTCTTGCTCTCTTTGAGCTGCAAGTAAAACCTCCTGCTTATGTAACTCTTGATTCATTCTTTCTGTAAAATCTTCCATCATTGTATAAATTTCGTTATTAAGCTGATTCAGATTATTGATGTAATGTTGCGGGGGTTCAATTTGGTCAAAATCGAAAGAATTAGAATTTTGGTTCATCGGTTGACACAGAAACGTCGCATGAGGACCCCCGCAGTTTTCACAAACAAGATTTTGTTGTGAAAAATTTGGTGAAGTTAGTGGAAAATTATTATCGAAGTTTTGATCGAAACACGGGTTTTGATTGTGGTTGTATTGTTTGAATAATAATTATCACTAAAGTTTTGTTGTTAGCACGGTTCCTGCTCTTTGACATGCGGTACCCGTTGGTGGACATTCATACCATAGTGAGAATCGTATCCCACATAACTCACACGAGTATGTCTTCGTTACTCGGGTTGGAGGTTGGTTGAAGATGTTTGGTGTTTACATTATAAGAATAAGATTTGGGTTATAGAAAACTCATTTCGGATTTCTACACTGCTACAGCCCGAACGGTTTCCCACATTAAACGGACCTCCTCACCACGAGCAACCAAAATGGTTATATGAAGACATGTCGAAGAATTGAACGGAATAAGTGGATAAGAAAATAAGAATTAAATGAAGTAAGAGGATAAAGGAGAATATTTTTTTTGAAATTTTTTATAAAGATAATAAAAATAAAAAAAATATTTTTGGTATTTTTAATATTTATAAAAGAAGAGGAAAAATAAAATAAGAAGAAAAATATTTTTGAATTATTATTATTATTATTATTATTATTATTCTTATTATTATTAATTTATATAATAACGAAAATAAACTTTCCGAAGACGAACTATTACTGCACCAACATTAACTCTCCAAAAAAAAAGGATCTTCAAGGCTCGAAACACAAACAATCCCGTATAATAATATCGCTAACACCTTCTTCCACGTCGGGCAGCGACGCATTTTGATGTTAGTCGTTTTCTGTTACACGCACGTATCATCTAATAAACCCTCAAAATATATAATAATATATAATTTATATATATATATTTATTGAAATACCATATAGTAATACGCAATCTAAGTATCATACAAATTATTCTTAGGAAAGAATAATAAGTAATCAACACGGGTATCGTTTTCCTCGGCGAGAGATGAATGAAATTACGTTAAGTTGTAAATCGAGCTTTGATTGTATCTCAAGTTTTTGGTTTTGTTTTAACTATGTTATATTCTAAAAATTAAAACTAATATTAATTCTAAGATTAAAAACTAAAAGATTAACATAAAAATTGATCTAAAAGAATAAAGATCAAATATGCTTGCTAAGTGACGTGAAATGTTCCTTAAGTTGCAGGGCTTAGGTTTAACGAATTAAATCCGTAGAAAACAAGTTTCAAGAAATTAAAATGAAAAGTAAAGGTAAAATGCTTTTTTAAAATAAATAGACAAGTATTTAAATTGCATTAAAAGGTAATTGACGGTATGTAAATAGAAAATTCTAATGACTATATTTTTTAAAACCTTTTTAAAAATGCACCTTAAATTCCAAAATCACTAATCACTTAGCAAACACATAGTTAGTGTATCTCACTACTCATAACGAAATTCAATTTAACAAACATAGCATTTAACGACAAAAATAAATCAACATTAAGCATGGAAAAAATCAAATACACAAATATATTATGGAACGATAAAATAAAACTATTCTAAGTATTGAAAAGAGATTAAAAATAAAACCCGAAATGAAGAACCGCAATGATATAAAACCACCAAATCTTACAAACTTAATAAACAAATAAGCTTATCACTTAAAAAGCTTCTACTTCACTAATTAGCAAATAAAGTTGTCAACTTTATCTATTAATTACTTTCATAAAAACCATAAAGATCAAAACTTTATCTATTTATCAACCTTATAAGACCCTTAAGCTCCGGCCTTAGATTTGGATAGATTTTATCAACATTAAAACAAATAAAGATTAAGATGAACAAGATTTAGTATTAGATACTAGACAAAAATAAAGCTAGAATTGATTCTTAAGATAATAAGCTTATAAAAAGATGAAACTTTACGATCTAATTCTACCGTAACTAGGTGTCAATCAAGACGTGAACAGTTGGTTCGGGTGTATTTAAAGATTTAGATCTAAGAAAATAAGTGATTTAAAAGGCAACAAACTTTATGCTAGAAAATAAGCTAAAAATATAAGATCTATTATTTTTAGATCTAATCCACCCGAAACCATGGTGTTCAAACTTATAAAAGTGAACTTGAGACGAGTAATATTAAGGAATAGATCTATAAAATAAGGACTAGATATAAAACTACTAAAAGTTATATAGCTAAATAGCTCTTATTCACCGAAACTAAGTTGGTTATTCAAGTTTTGTGACGCGGATCGGGTATGATTAAGAAATAGATCTAAGCAAATAAGCTAAAAAGCAAACAACATTAAGCTAGAAAAATAAAAATAAGCTATTTAAAATTTTTAAATTAAGATTAAGCTTACCAAAATCTAGGAAACACAAAGCTTATTGAATAAGCCGAGGATTAAGCACTCACGGTTTCCTTTATGATCTTGACATAAGCTTAATCAAATAACAAGCACTTATTTAGATATATAAGCTTAGATTCAATCAAATAAGCTAAAGGATAACTTATTTGAAATCGAAAATAAAGCTGATAAAAATAATAGGCTACAAAGAGGGGGGCTTATTTATAATAAAGTCTAAAGAAAGAAAAGAGAAAATAAGCAAAGAAAATAGCTATTAACAACTCTAACATCTTACATTTAATTAAGCTCAAAAAGATTATTACAATAAGCTAATTAAGCTTAAAAAGCTTTGTCACAAATAATATAATAAGCTAATCTACACTACTTTTTTTGAGAGTAAACTAGAGAAATAAAATAAAATCCTAACTACTATATATGCCCCATCTGCTGCTGCGTGATTGTATATATAGCCCAAGTGGGGAGGGGCAATTTTGTCCTTTCAGGTGGTCCAGACGCGTCTTAGTGTAAAAGTGGGGGGTACTTTTGTCTTTTTTCCCCAAACACGTTATCCTTCAGCGTACCTCGTACGCCAGCTTTTGACAGCTGGATCCACCAATGAGAGCATGCCACGTAGCCTTCTAGAAACCTCGTACCTGCAATCCTATAAACAGTACCTCGTACTCCAATCATTAGGTGGCCACGTGTCACCTCCTAAGTGGTGCCACGTGGCCTGGCAGCTATCATCGGAACCACCACCGGTCAACGGTGGTCAACCATGGTGGACCACCGGTCAACCACCGCCAGACCACCGGTCAACCACCGTCAGACCACCGGTCAACCACCACCGGACCACCGGTCAATGACGGTTGACCGCCAGTCAATGGCCAGGTTAAATAGTGGCCACCACTGCCACGTGGCATGCCACGTCAGCTAACTGGGTCCCAGTTGGCTACGTGGTAGCCACGTCAGCTGCTGACGTGGCGGAAGGGATAATAACCTTCCAGTATAGATTCGAACTCGGGACCTCTTAGTTATAGTTTTAACATTTCAAACGAAACCAGCTACGCTAAGGCATGGTTTCGTATTTACTACCTTTTTAAAATTCTTTTATCCTTTATTTTGGCCCAGTTCAGATTCATATATAAAAAGGTTCAATTTAAAGCATGACAGGTTCAAATAGAAAAGGGGTCAAAAGGCGAGGAAGGTACCGATAGATTCGTAATTTCGAGCTCTTTCCAATGGTGTGATTGTGAAATATTAACGACTTCATTTGAACCTCGATAAACGTAAAAACGTCGTCGAAAGTCACCCAAAAATTACCGTTTTTGCTTCGTTTTCAATCCTTTGTACCTGTAAGACATAAAAACACAATACACACATATTTGCAAGATAATTACTCATCTTTAATGTTTTAGTCCGTTTATTAGCATTTTTTGGGGTACAAATGATGTGTGTTTTAGCACTCATCAGTAGAAAACATGCCTTAAGCTTTATGAGACCATTTGAGTGTCTAGTTACTATTATTAATACATTAGATCACCTAGGTAAGTTTGATGGAAAGGCTGATGAAGGGTTCTTTGTTGGATACTTTACCAATAGCAAAGCATGCAAGGTATTCAATAGTAGAACTAGATTAGTAGAAGAGAACCTGCATGTTAAGTTTAGTGAAGAAACACCTAATATTGCATGAATAGGACCTAATTTGCTTTTTGATATAGATGCTCTAAAAATATCTATGAATTATAAGCCAGTTGTTGCAGGGAATCAAACTAATGGTAATGCAGGTACTAAAGAAAACATTGATGCACGTCAAGATGGAAAGAAGATAGTACTTAATCAAAAGTATGTATTGCTACCATTGTTGACATCTGATCCATCACTCTCTAAAAGATCAAAGGATTCTCCTAATGTTAGATTCAAACCATTAGGGGAGGAGGAAAAGATGGAATCTAAACATCCAGAGAATGAAAATAGTGAGGTGCCAAATACAGAGGAGCCAAGAGTTAATCAAGAGCAGGATGCAAATGTCAACAGCACTAACAACATTAATACTGTTAGTCTAACTGTTAATGCTGCTGACATAGAAAATAATGTTGTTGATGAGAATATAGTCTATGGGTGTATTGATGATCCAAATATGCCAAATTTGGAAGAGATTATCCATTCTGATGATGATGAAGAAGTTGGTGTAGAGGCTGACATGAACAATTTAGCTACAACTATGCCTGTCAGTCTTATTCCAACTACAAGAGTTCACAAAGATCATTCACTTGAACAAATCATTAGAGAAATACATTCAGCACCTAAAACCAGAAGGATGACAAAGAATGTGACTAAATATAGTATGTTTAGTTCAGTGCAACAGAGAATCAACCATAAAGATTTTCAGAATTGTCTGTTTGCTTGTTTTCTATCACAAGTAGAACCCAAAAAGGTGACTCAAGCTTTGACAGATCCAAGCTGGATAGAAGCAATGCAGGATGAGCTTCTACAGTTTAAATTGCAGAAGGTTTGGACTTTGGTTGAGTTACCATATGGCAAGAGGGCCATTGGTACTAAATGGGTGTACAGAAACAAGAAAGATGATAGAGGTATTGTGGTTAGAAACAAGGCAAGGCTGGTAGCACAAGGTTACACTCAAGAGGAGGGTATAGATTATGATGAAGTTTTTGCTCCAGTTGCTAGGATTGAAGCAATTAGGCTTTTCTTAGCCTATGCCTCATTCATGAACTTCATTGTTTATCAGATGGATGTGAAGAGTGCATTTTTGTATGGCACAATTGAAGAAGAGGTTTATGTTTGCCAACCTCTAGGGTTTGAAGATCCAGAGTTCCCTAACAAAGTTTACAAGGTAGAAAAGGCTTTATATGGTTTACATCAAGCTCCTAGAGCCTGGTATGAGACCTTATCTACCTATTTATTGAAAAATGGATTTAGAAGAGGGACTATAGACAAGACTTTGTTTATCAAGAAGGACAAAGGTGATATCCTGTTAGTGTAGGTGTATGTAGATGACATCATCTTTGGGTCTACTAAAAAGTCTTTATGTACTGAGTTTGAACAAATAATGCACAAGAGATTCCAGATGAGTTCTATGGGAGAGCTCATTTTCTTTTTAGGGTTGCAGGTAAAATAGAAAGATGATGGAATCTTCATTAGTCAAGACAAATATGTGGCTGATATTTTGAAGAAGTTTGATTTTGCCACTATAAAGACAGCAAGCACTCCCATGGAGACTAACAAAGCATTACTCAAGGATGAAGAATCTATAGATGTGGATGTCCACTTATACAGATCAATGATTGGATCATTAATGTACCTAACAACTTCTATACATGACATAATGTTTACTGTTTGTGTTTGTGCAAGGTTCCAAGTTACACCAAAGACTTCACATCTTCATGCTGTGAAAAGAATCTTTAGATACTTAAAAGGTCATCCTAAATTGGGCCTTTGGTATCTTAGAGATTCACCATTTGACTTGGAGGCTTTTCCTAATAATGATTATGCTGGTGTTAGCTTAGACAGGAAATCCACAACAAATGGTTGTCAATTTCTTAGAAGAAGATTAATTTTATGGCAATGTAAAAAGCAAACTATAGTTGCCAACCCCACTACTAAAGCAGAGTATGTTGCTGCTGCTAATTGTTGTGGACAGGTGTTATAGATCCAAAATCAATTGCTTGATTATGGATACAACTTTATGAACACTAAGATTTTCTTTGACAATGAAAGCATAATCTGCATAGTTAAGAATCCAGTGTTTCATTCAAAGACTAAGCACAAGTAGATTAGACATCACTTCATTAGGGATTCATATGAGAAGAGATTAATTCAAGTGATCAAGATTCACACTGATCACAATGTTGCTGATTTACTCACAAAGGCATTTAATGTTAGCAGATTTTAATATTTGATTGCAAGTATTGGAATGCTTAACCTCTGAAGTATTGATTGAAGGGAGGTTAATTGTGTTACTATGAAGCTAATTATACACAAAGGATGCTTGTAATAACATGGAAATGTTGCATAACAACAAATAGATGTGGGTGAAGGGTTAGGAAATCCTACTAAACCCTAACATACATCCACAACTACTTCACTATTTAATCTTGAACCCATCATTATTCCATCATTATCTTAACCCAAAAAGACTCCAAAACCTAGGAAAGCCAAAAGGACCACTGAGATATCTCAGTCTAGTAGACCTATTCCTATTGTAACTTATGAGACTATCATTAAGAAGTGGGAAGAAAGAATGGAAAGGGTTGCCACTACTGCTTCTAGCTTAGAAGCAGAGCAGGACAGTGGTAACATTAATAGGACCCAATCCATGGAAACACCTAATGAGTCTTTTCCTTAGGGAACTTATTCAGGTAGTGGTCCCAAGTGCTAAGATACCATGTTAGGGGGCAGAAGCTCAAATTAGGTTTGAGGCTGCATCTAAACAAGTCTTATGATCCACCTCTCTCAAGAGTTAACACACTTAAAAGTGTGGAGGACAACATGAAACTAAAGGAATTGATGGAATTTTCTACTGAACTATCAGTTAGGGCTCTTGATTTATGATATAAAAACAAATATAGTGAATTGGTAGGAAAAAGAAATGAGAGATATAGTGAGCTAAAAAATAGAAAGAGAGTTGTGTGATATAAAAACAGATAGAGTGAATTAGAGAGAAAAAGAAATGAGAGATATGGTGAGATCAAAAACAGAAAGAGAGCTTGTGAGAGTCAAAATTCATGATGGAAATGCTTTTTGGAATGAAATTGGAGTTAATGCTGTTGAGGGTGATTTCATAAATACTTCGATTAAGGGTTTCAATCACTCATTCAATCAATTTTACACCTTAATATACTCTGTAATCATAATCCCTAACTTAATTTCATCTTTAATCATTAAAACCCATCATAATGTCGACCCCAAAGTTTGCTGAAACTCACAATTTGGTTGTGTTCTTGGAAAAACCTGAAGAAAGTAATGGGTTTGACGGCATTATTGATTTTCTGAATGCAAGTTCTATCAAGTATGCATTAACGGTTAATCCTATAGTATATGAATCATGCATTCAACAGTTATGGGCAACTGCTAAGGCTAAGACAGTTAATGGGGAACGTCAGATACAAGCCCTAGTAGATAAGAAGAAGGTGATCATTACTGAGAAGAGTATGATAAGTGATCTTATGTTAGGATACGATAAAGGGACTGAATGTCTGCCAAATGATGTAATTTTTGAGCAACTCACACTCATGGGGTATGAAAATCTTACACAAAAGCTTACATTCTGTAAAGCTTATTTTTCATCCCAATGGAAATTTCTTATCCATACCATACTGCAATGCCTTAGTGCTAAGACTACAACCTGGAATGAATTTAGTATCACTATGGCATCTGCTACAAACCAAAAATTTAACTTTTCCAAGTATATTTTTAATAATATAATGAAGAACTTGGAGGGTGAGGTTAAATTTCTTATGTATCCAAGGTTTGTGCAAGTGTTCCTGGACAAACAAGTTGAAGGAATGTCCAAACATAAAGGGATTTATGTTACACCTTCCCATACAAAGAAGATTTTTGTTAATATGAAAAGCGAAGGAAAAGGTTTCTTTAGGAAAATCACCTCTCTATTTTAAACTATGATGGTTCAAGTTCCAGAATACATAGGTGAAGATTCAGCTGCTCCTAGTGATTCCTATTCCACACCCATTGTTACTCAACCATCATCATCTAAGCCTCAAAAGAAAAAGTCTAGAAGGAAACAGAGGAAGGACAGTGGTCCTACAGAGCCTATTCCTGATGAGGCTACTAATGAGGAACCTATATCTACCCCTTCCTGTGATCCACCTCAAAGTGGTGAGGATAGATTGCAACTTGCTGAACTGATGACTTTATGTACCAAACTACAAAAGCATGTTCTTGATTTAGAGGAAGCAAAGATTGCTCAAGCAAATGAGATTGCCAATTTAAAGAAGAGAGTTAAGCAGTTGGAAAAGAGAAGGAAGTCAAGAACTTCAGGGCTCAAGAGGTTAAGGAAGGTTGGTTCAGCTAGCAGGGTAGAATCCTCCTATGGATTCAGAGGTGGTGAAAAGTAGTGTGACAAGAACTGAAGGAAGTTCTAAAAGAGCAGGAAATGAGCTTGAATCTGATAAATAAAAGAAGCAGAAGATAGATGAGCATGTAGAAGCTGAAAAAGATAATCAAGAGAAGGCAGATATGAAAAGGCATATTGAAATAGTTAAAGATGATGAGGTAGCAATTGATGCTATACCTCTAGCTACTAAGCCTCCAGTGATTGTCAAATACAAGACTGATAAAGATGGAAGGATATGATACTTTAAATTGATAAGGACTGATGAAAGCTCAAAAAGGTATTCATCAATGATAAAGATGCTTTAGGATATTAATAGAGAAGACTTGGAAACCCTCTGGAAGTTGGTTAAAGCTAAACATGAGAATACAAGGCCAAAGGAGGATTAAGAAAGAGTGTTATGGGGTGATTTAAAAGTAATGTTTGAACCTGACATAAAAAGTGAAGTATGGAGAAATCTACAAGGGTACAAAGTGACTGTTTAGAAGCTGTTTGATAACTGTGGAGTGCACTTTGTGAGGTTTAAAAATCTACATATCTTTATGTTGGTTGAGAAAAGATACCCCCCTACACCAATAACAATCACAAACATGCTGAACAAAAAGCTTCAAGGTGACCGTTGGAATGAGATGTATTATCAACTACTCAATCTCATGACAAAGCAGGAAAAAGGTCAATGAAGTGTTTGAATGCATCCTCCTGGTGATGGTGAAGACTTTTAATGAAACATGAAGATTCAGATGATGAACATCAAGTTTAAGGGAGGATTGTTAGGTTTAAAAGACTTTAAGATATTCTTAGAGTTACTGCTACTCAGGTATATATTAGTGCTGTCAAGCATAACTTAGTGCTGCTGGTAATACTAATGAAAATTATGCTAAGTAGTTAATACTGGTAGTATAAAAGTTAGTACTATTTGATAGTATAAAAGTTACTACTAAGCTAGTACTTCTGGTTAGTATAATAAGTACTGTAGTATAAAATTACTGCTGCTAGTAGAAGATAAGACTGTCCAGAAATAAAGACTAAAATATTACTAAGTAGTTACTACCTACTACTGGCTAGTATAAAAGATTAGTACTGCTATTATATTATGTTAGTCTGCTAAGAGTAAAACTTCTAAGCTAGTTAATAAACTCTTGTGCTCAGTTACAACTACTGAGTGTTACTACTGCTAAGAAGGAATATCTGACAGAATGAGATCAAAGATTGATTGGAGAACAAGAATACTTATGAAGATAAGTATTAGTTATTTAAAGAAGATATGTATAACTTATTTGTTTAAGAGATTACGTTTGTTTATAGAATAGATCATGATAAGTTAGGAAAGTATTGTAAGCCTTGTAGGACTCCTTGGTGTATAAAAGGAGGTCCTAGGTCATAATGTTAGATGCACATCTTTGATATTCGTAGCTTCAAGGTTTTGTAAACCCTAACACTATTAAGAGTGTTCGTTTTATATTGAGGCTGAAAGCTTAGTAATCTGTCTTATTATTAATTTTGTGTTAATGTTTTATTAGAAATCTTCTTAGTATCATTGACTAGATTCCGCATAGTCTTTGAGATATTCAATTAAAGTTTCTATCATAGTTGTCTTGGATTTATTCAATACAACTAAGCTTCTTACAAGCTAAGCAAGATCTTTTCAAGTGGGATCAACAATTTTATATTGAGGCTGAAAGTTTTGATAATCTGTCTTATTAATAATTTTTGTTGTTACTGTTTTAGACACAATACTGTTACACTGCGTCCGTGACAACAATTACAACTGATGTTGCAAGCACAAGTCCCAATAGTCAAAAGGAAATATCTTTCATGAATCAGGAGAAGAGCAAGCATCTGCATTTAAACCAATAGTTTCTCTTCATCACAACTTCATACAAGCAAAAGACAAAGGCACTGGAAAAATGGTGAGCCTGACAAGCCATAAAAAAGAAGAAAGATCAATTGCGCTTAGATAAGAACTAGCAACTCATATCTACATTCAGAAGAACAAGTAGCAGTTTGAAAAAGAAAGAGTTGCACATCAAGAAGCTATCAGAGAAGCAGTTATTGAAGAACTGGATAGCATTCACGCTATGATTGATGCTGATGAGGAATTAGCTGCAAAACTCCAAGCTGAAGAACAAGAAAAATTCTCAATTGAAGAAAACACAAGAATGTTAGTGGAGATGTTGAAAGGAAAAAGTTCTTTGCAGCACAGAGAGCAGCAAAACAAAAAGTAAACCACCTACCAAAAATTAAATAAGGAATAGAATGTGTACATACTTGAAGAATATGGGTGGATACAAGCATAATTAGCTAAAAGGAAGGAGTTATGAAGAAATTCAAAAGCTCTTTGATAGAACATACAAACAGGTAAGTTCATTTGTTCCTATGGATTCAGAGGTGGTGAAAAGCAGTGTGACAAGAACTGAAGGAAGTTCTAAAAGAGCATGAGATGAGCTTGAATCTAATAAATAAAATTAGCAAAAGATAGATGAGCATATAGAAGCTGAAAAGATGATCAAAACCCCTTTTTTTTAATCCATCTTAAGAGTAAGATACCCCAATAAATACCTATTGAGACCAATCCATAGGAATAACACAAACTATTTACTTCTTTTACACCGTTTACAGACCTTATCCAACCCGTTAGATTAAGTCAATATATCAGATTTCTATTGGCTTAAAGTGTAAATATTATTCCCTAGTCTTAGTGTCAATTTTTTCTATCTTTGATACGGTTGGAAAGAAATTTGCACATTGCAAATGGAAATGTATAAAGTAGTTAAAACTCATGTATTTTTACTACCATCACAATTATTGGTACGTCCGAAGAATGAAGAATTATCGAAGGAATTATCCGGAGTTATTATGATCGTGAAGATGGTGAAATTACACCGAGTTTCGTAGTTAGTAAAATGAAAAAATGAAAAAATAGGGAAAAGCCGAAAAAAGAGAGGAGGAAGTTGGAGATAATCGTTTTGCAAAAGCAAAGATCGAAAAAATTATATCAAGGATCGATTATTCGTTGATACGTCTTTATAAGTCAACAATGTAAAGTTTTGTATAAAGCAGTAGATATCACCACTTGTCTTGTAAAAGTATGTAAAGTATGGGATGATTGGGACGTTGACCGTTACGGGAACACCAACTTAGGTTGTTGTTTTTTATCTATGATCAAGACGTTTGTGTATGTAGTTGTGTCTTTATCATGGTAACGGTTGGGAAAAAGTGTCTAGCAACTTGACCTTAATCTTGTTTGGCAACAAAGTCATATTTGTTTTGTAAATTTTTTATTTAACAATAATTATTTCCCTTTCATACTCATTAACCTTGGGTTATTACGCGAATAAAGCGTGGATCAAACATACATGTCTATTCCATCGATATGTCCATTAGTGCAATGATTAAGTAGCTGCCTTGTTGGTTTATTACTATTGGAGAAAATAGTTAGAAGATCCCTACCCTATATCATTCTTCATCCTAACCTTGGTTAACCTCGAAAGATGATGGGATTAACACACATCTCTATTCCGACGTTACGCATGGTATGTGTGCTTCAGCTGCCTTGTTGGTGTGGTACTTTTGGTGAAAGATTATAGAATGATCAACCTTAACCTTATAATAATTTTACATTTATAAAATTGTTACTCCTTAGATCTAGTGGTGGAGATGTGTATCCTTGCCAAGCCTGTGATAGAATACTCATCACGACCAAGCAATTGAGCGAATTAGTTACATGTTACCACATAGATTAGTTGAGTGATTTGATGTTTTCATCACCATTTCGTAAGGTTTTGGTTTAAGTACTTTGTAATTGATCAAATAAATGCTTAACGGAAAAATCATTAGGGATACATTTTCATAAACTTCTAAAGGCTACTTGAGGACAAGTAGGATTCAAGTGGGGGGATATTTGATGACATCAAATAACGTTACTTTTATAGCATCATTTATCCCATGTAAATAACCCATTTAGTTTAATTATTGCAAAGAATTGTTACTTAATCGTTTGTATTTAAGAATTGCAGTAATTATGGAGTACTTGGTGAAGATTAGCAAAAAGGCACGCATTCTGGAGCTTAAACGAAGACATTTGAAGATTACTGTTCTGACATCCAATACGCCGTATCCATCAAGGAAGATACGGCGTATCTGTGCCTGCACTTCACTAAAGACCACAAAGGAACAAGATCCAATACGCCGTATCCAGAGAAGACCAATACGCCGTATTCAAGTTAAGGAAATAAAATATTTTGGAAGATATTGAACGTGGTCCGTACACCAAGAAACCCCGATACACCATATTGACCTTGAGTTAATACGAATTTCGAAACGAACCATATTCCAAACCTTATATAATAGAAAACTAAAAAACGGGGTTTTCATGTGCTAAATCATATTTTTCGATAAACCTAAACCTATAATATCGATTTTCAGAAGAGAAAAAGAGCAGAAGAGGTTTGCAACGTAATTAATTCCATATGAAACAACTTGTAATCTCCTATACTCTTGTAATCTTTTCCATTTTTTGGTATCATTCGTTAACTCGGTTAGTTTACCTGGCTAAGATAATTACTTTTTGTATTACTTATGACCTTTTAAGGCTAATACTACCGTTGGGTATTCGCCGTTAATATAAAGATCTGAATAATTTGGGTTAGTTTACCAATTGATTAAATTAATCGTTGGATTGATTGTATAAGTTTAATCAGATTATACTTTTTACGTCTTTTGTATTCGACAATCATTCAACTGGATCTAGTGATACGACCAAGTAATATAGATGTCTGGATGGCTCTCCATATAGTGAGTTATATACACAGACCAATAGGAATCACGAATAATACCTATTCTTTGGCCTATAAGATTGCGAGCTTAGTTGTGACCGGTAGTTACCCTTGGGATCAACGAGTAATGTACTCAATAAATTGGTAAAGCCATTGTTAGTGGACTACTATGTATGAAATTGCCAATAAGTTAGAAAGTGGGTAAATTCGCTCTATAGCTAGGGTTTAACAAGATCACCATTGCTTTTAATCCCAAAGATATATTCTAGATCAGCATATAAGGGGTGCTTTATTCGGATACGATAATTTATGACAGAATTCTTTCGTATCTAGTTCTTAAGGAAGAAGACCGCCCATTAAGTCTCAAAGAAAGATATGCCTTGTCCGATCGAGATGAGTAAGCAATGCACAATAAACAAATCTACTTTCAGATTGGATTAATAAGGTTTAATACAATTTTCTATATATTTGGTCAAGAGAAGGCCGCTCTTTTATATATGTTAAATTTGCATACGTGTGTATTATGTATCTTAAATTGATTTTATTCACCATAAAAAACAAAAACCAAGCCGAGACTCTCAGGCTAAAACCCCCCTTATACCCTCAGATTTAGGATTAACACAGTTTATCCAAGGTGTTAACATAGAATGAGAATTAACTTACATTAGATTTCCAAAATATTAATAAATTGAAGAGATTGTATCTCGCTCTAGTGATCGACAACCTACTTACCACTGAAACTCCCAATCGACCGGGGGTGGGGGGGGGGGGGGGGGGGTTTTTAAAAAGGGGAACCGGTACACTACGCGTTAAAGTGTTATTTTTGGTAAAGCCGACAAAATATAAATTTAAAACTTGAAAACATAAAATCACACCCCTAACTATAACACATCAAGCATTCGTTGGAGGTTCTTGGAGTGATAGCGGTGAAGAAGATGATGAAAAGGATAAAGACGAACATGTCTTATGGCACACAGCATCTAGTGAGGTAGTTCCGGAATCCTCTTACACAAATGAATGAACAACACATCACTAGATGACTTTGGTTAGATAGTGAGTATGTAAATTAAGCAGCTGAGTCTAAAAAAATAATCACTAAGAATTAAAACATAATCAAAAATGTTAGAAACAAGCTAGAAAAGGAACTTAGTGAATTAAAAGAATAGTTGTCTAAACTCGAGAAAAACAAGGGAGTTGATCTCGAATGTACAAAGTGTCAAATAAGTAAAACCGACAACGAAAAACTTAAAGAGGAGGCTTTTAAGCTAACTCAATTTGAGAAGAGTACACACTCTTTAAATGAAATGTTGAGTAATCAAAAACCCTCCAGAGATAAATCAGGTCTAGGGTTTAACTCATTTGAAGCATCATGTAGTGGGACTAAGGAAATAAAAATTGTAAAACCTCTAAATACAACGTCCTCTGGTGGCGGCCCCCAAAGCACTGTGGGCGGCCCCTATAAAGCACAAATAGCCCTAAAGCAATTGAGGGATCGCCTGTCTGTTCACCAGATGTCAAAAAATCTATTTCTTTTCAAAAATCCATTTTAGGTCCTAGACCAAAACACATAATGGTAAACAATGTTAAAATTCTCGTTGCTAGAGATAATGAAGTTACACAATTTTATAAACCATCGTTAAAATTCAGAGTTAGATTTTCTAAACCAAACTTTAGGTCAAAAACTCTACCTCCTAAGAGAGTCAACAATCATATCCGTCGTTTCTAAGACACCACAACCAAGAAGAAATGTTGGTCGACAAAACCAACCTCATAGAATTCCTGTAACTTGGAATAACTTTCAACCTCAAAGTTACATGCCATGGGGAATGTGTCTTCCATTTCCCCATCCCAATCAAATGCAACAAATACAAAGGATGTTTAGCACTAACAACTTTGGATCCATGAGATATTGAGGACCAAATGTTTGAATTGTTGTCTTATATAAATAGATATGCCTTAGAGTTAACTTGGAACCCGATGAGTGGATAAAAGATAGAGGATGCTCTAAACACATTGTAAATTATGGGCCACTGAAAGCACTAATCAACTTACAGGCATAACAACGGATGTAACATCATTTTTGAAGTAATCTACGCATTAACATCAATGGCATAACATGTATTACGATCTTCTTATGGCATCACTTAAATTGCTAATGTAGAGCATGTAGATATATTTAGGAATTCCCTTGTTAAAGTTAAGGTCAAATATGTAATAGCAAGTGTAAAGTTATTGGTATCGTGTTTGTAAGCACGTGTCAAATTTATATATGTATAGTATAAATCTTGTGACAATTCTTTCCAAATTACTTCTCAAACAAGAGAAATTAAAAGGATAAAATCTCACTTAAGAAAACATAATACGTATATTTTTAACCGGAAGTATTTCTTCTCGGGTCGTATCCCAACGAAGTCCGTGAATTGAAATTCGGGAATAAATTCGATTCGAGTCAAGAATGGATAAAGGAATTTTTTGAATTTAGAATTACACTACGAATATAAAAATCACAATTAAACTATAAAAAACAATTAACGATAAAAATTTGTTTAACTATACGAAATTAACAAACGTGAATTACAAATGTGACTAAAACTAGAATTTAAAGTCTAAAGCACTACAAGAACAAATTTTATAACCTAAAAAAAAATCACAAATTTAAAAAGGAAATTTTAGGAAAAAGAATTAGAATTTTTAGCTATTTTTGAATTTTTTTATGATTTATTTAATAAAAATGAATTAACTAAAAATAACACTTTTCTAAAATTTATCACTAAAATCTTATTGTTTATTTTTCAAAAATACTAGAGTGAAAAAGAAAATTATTACAAAAAGAATTAAAAAAATTTCAACTATTTTTCTATTTTCTATGATTTTCTTAAGAAAAAGAAATTACTAAAAACCTATTTTAATTTCTAGAAAATACAAATTTAACTGGAAAAATAAAGAAAAATGTTTTTTAACTACTTAAAATGTGCAGAAAACTAATGTAATAAATTCCCAATTTTTTTAACTAATCAATAAACCCTAATTTTGCCTAAATTAAAACCTAAACCTAATTTTTATTAAAACAAATATAAAAATATAAAAACTATTTATTAAACTAAAAGAACAGGTAAAAAGCAAAAACTAAAAATAAAGGGTAGGCGGGGTAAATAAAAGAAATTTACACTATAGTTAAAACAACACACCTTTAACTATTGAAAATGTTCCAAACAGACCCTACGACTTAACAATTTTTGAGCTTATTACAAAAATGAAAATAAGCTAAAACTCAAAACATAAAAGTTGGACCTGAGCTTATCTACTACAACTTTAACAAAAGCACATTGAACTTTTATCAACTAAGAATTAATGCAGAAATTAAACAATAAACCTGCATTTACAGAAACATAATGTTTTCCTTACATTCTAACTTTTCTATCTATTGCTTTTATCTAGCTTATACTTAATGAAAATAAAAACTCAAAGGTCTATTAAGCTTATATAAGAACTAAAGATGTCTAAAAAGAAAAATGTTTAAGCTAAAAGTATCACTAGAATTAATAACAAGGAAGAAATTTACTATTAAAAACTAAGGTTCAGGCTTATTACTAAAATTAAGCAGTTGCTAATAAGCTAACTACCTCAAATCTAAATCCTAGAAACTGAAATTTTGGAAATAAGCTATTCTATGATTATAGAGTAAACCTAGATAAAAAGAATTTGGAGATAACAACTAGAAATTAGAAATTCAATAAATAAGCAAGAAAATCTAAGATGCTGGCTAACACCTAATAACCACTTTGCAGGAAATAAAAAGCTATCTAAAGATGAGAAAAGAAAAATAAGAGATGATTTAAAATAAAGCTAATGGAAAACTACTATAAATGCGTATTCTAACTTCTATCTCCTAATATCTAATGCTAAAGAGAAAGCTGAAAATGATTGAACAACAAACAGTACTTACTGAGTAAGTACTGCTTATACTGATGTAATTGTAAAGGCTTAAAAGCAGTCTAAATTTCAATATAAGAACTCATAAACGTCACCTATCCTAGATGTTTTTCTAAACCACATTAACCAAAATTTAACTCAAAAATGCTGTGAAACACTTAACTAAAAATCTACTGAACATTAAACAGTCACTGGTCTAGTATAGAATTTTTTAAACACTAATTCTTTAAAAATGCAAAATGACTCCTGAAACCTTTAAAGATCTTGTCCATTTATAAGAAAATCAACAAAGAAAAAGATTAGACTAGGGTCATAGTCTTAATAAAGTCAAAATAGTGTAAAATAAAAATTGCCAACACCCTTACACATTTGAACATTTTCATAACAGCTTTTAAAATCTATTTCAAACAAATTGACCTAAAAACCTTATTATCTACTCTATCTAAAACTCAACAAATTAAATGTTTAAAGCTCTAAAATTCCGATCTAATGTTTTAAAAAATAATACTTTCTCAGCTAGCTTAACCTTCTATTATGACAGAATCTAAAACTTGAGATCTCAATGAGTTCTAACTACAATCAACTTAAAACATTTGCATATCCAAGTAAACTAAGCAAATTTTAAACATAAAAGCACACGAAGTAACACAATAAGCAATGAATTAAGCTGTATTAATGCTGAAATCAAAACATGAATCTAAACCTTTGATCTTGTAGTCTCTGAACTCTAGGTCACTCTTGTTGAGTGAGTGACCTTAAAACTCAATCCTAATGGCTACCTTAGCCTCTAAAACCTGAGCTTAAACTCAATAAGCTAAATTGAGCTTATTACTCCTTATTGCTTCCAATATCAATCAATTTGAACTCAAATAACCTTGTTGAACTAAAATAGACAAATGTCAGCTTTTAACCAATATTTTGAACAAACTTTTGAAACAAAAGAAAACAGAATAAGCAAATTGAGCTTATTTTACGCTAATAGCTAAACTAGCTATTCAATGAAAACTTAAACTCAAACACAATTCAAACTATTTTATTCCTTTTAAAAGAAGATTAACAAGAAAAAAACAAGAAGTAAAATCTGAATTGAAGATTAAAAAGATTAATTTGCAACGATGAACAGTACACTAAAGCTAAATGTGAAAATACAAAAATAAACTAACTAACTCTCTATAAACTATCTCTCAAACTGACTACAAACTCCTATTTATATGAGTAAAAAATGAGAGAGATGGGAACTCTCAGCATTCCTAGCCTTTAGATGACATATTATTTGAATCTTGTCGTTGATTGTGATTGGTGAGTGTGTTCAGGACCATAGTAAGCTCCACACATAAAAATGACGTGTAGATGGTAAATACGAGGTGGGGTGGAAGTTGGAAGAGACGGGAGACGTATTTAGGGCAGTTGGTTTGTTTCGGGTTATGCGGAAAAATCGTATAAAACTGTTAAGGAAGGAAAGGGACGGGTGGAAAAAGGCAGTTTATATTCGAGAACCTTTGGGCTAATTATAACATAAGTAGACCTTGATTTTACTTTTTTTTCACAAAGGTGTAGTATAAAATGAATTTAAAGATTGGCATTTCAAGCCCATTTAGTTTTAAAACAAGAAATGGACCTTTATTTTAGGGCACCTTTATTGGGCTTTTGTGTGATCCGAAAGGTGTTAAAAGGCTCAAAGGTATTTTTAGTAATTTTTTTGCATTTTCATCCAAGGGTGAATGGTCAATTCTATGTCCTTTTCTTTACTTTCTTGAGACTTTTTTCCCTGACCACGGGTCTTTGATCCGCTTTTGATATTGGCTTCAAATCTCTCTCTTGTACTTGTCTCTTCATTTCTTTCGGTTTTTTGCTCTTTTTGACTTTGATATCCTTTCCTGCACATTGAGACACAAAAGCACACATATTTCCATCTTTTGGCATATTTTTTGGCTATTATTTGCGAAATCTGGTATTTTATGTAAATACAATATAACACTTATCAAAATCCCCAAACTAAAGATTGACAGTGTCCTCACCGCAATTTTAAAATTGTACACTTTGTAAACCTAACAAGTTTATCCAAAAAGCCCCTTGTTTCACCTTTTATGAATCACCTTTTTAAACATCTTAAGCTTTATACTCAACATTTTAATCTCATTGGAAAGCACCGATTAATGGGCATCAATGCAAATTTTAGCAACTTTTAGGCTCATGAAATAGGCTACTCTCGATTAATAGAGCACAAAAGAGGAAAATTCGTCTTCCCCGTGACCTTTCACTAGACTAAACAAAGCATTAAACAAGATCCATTGTCCAATATAAGTCCAAATGGTTAAGCACTTAATACATTACAACTTGTTGAACTTTTACACTCCCAAGAATAAATTAATGATTAAGAATGTGTGTGCACTCTTATTCAACTTAACCATAGATCAATTTATCTTTATAGTTGAAATCCATGCTAAGCATTACACTTAAGCTTTAAGTGTAAATAACATAGATAAACCACAACACAAAGCTAAAAGAAATATGGAAACAAAACTTTAACTATGATTTTAGAAAATGAAATTTTTACCATGTCTATTTAATTTCAATATAACAATAAAAAATAAATTCCCAATAGGAAAAATTTGTTCTAAGTTCGACCGGGGCTACTAGCCTTTCTCCCAAAGTAGGATAATCGCATCAACAACCGGTGTTTTCTTATTTCGAACCCCCACTACCGCTGCTAACGTTTATGGGTTAGTCTGCACAACACCTTCTTCCTACAAATCCTAGAATCCAAAGTCCCTTTAGTTTGCAATCACCACCTAGGCCGCGCTCCCTAGCGAATGAATGCCTACGAAACTTGATTCCACGACATAGTCTTAATCCTTAGTTGCCGACCCCATCCGAGTCACACTCTCAACAGGAAAACTCCAACGATTAAAAACTATATATAGCTTTTATTATTCTATTTTGCGAAAGCTTCATTGGCACTGAAAAAAATGCTAATTTGCATTAGAAATGCTTCATTGCATTTTTTTTAATAATTAATTTTGGTGGAACTGGAAAAATTTCCCTTAGAAAATCAACTTATAAATTTTAAACACAAATCTTACATACATCATAATAGATAATTACTTTCCAAAATGTAAGACTTTTTCTAAAGACAATGGTTGAATTAGTTAAATTAAGAAAGAGCACGTATGATTAGGTGTGTTAAAGAGCTTATGGGAGTTAAAAAGACATAAAACCTTATCATAAAAGCTTTAAGTTTTCCAACATCAAACCTTGCTTAAGCAAAGACCCACCTTATATTTAACTACATCAACTCTTTTTCTTCACATTTATAAATTAACGCAATAGGATATGAGCAAGCTTAGCCCCACAAAAGGTAGTTAAAGAACTAGGCTAGGGCAATATCACCCGGTCATAGTCAAAATTAACTCCTATTTCTCACCAACGAGTACCAAAAAGGTTTTCCCCAAACTACTTCTATTAGCAAGCAAAAATTTAAATAATTTCCACTTATTTACAAAAGGAAAGTAATTTAAAAAAGATTCAAACAAGTAGGCGTGAAGTGCAAGTCAATATCGAAGATATCCTTCCCCAAACTAAAACGAAACATTGTCCTCAATGTTTAAAAATAGGGGTCAAAAGGAATCTTAAACAAAAATTCTAAGGTCATGCCAAAAGAATAGATGTTAGTTCGATAAAGACAAGGATATGAGATTTCCCACTTTATGAAGAGAAGATTGGAGACCATCAATGGAAATTGTGGGCATTGCTTTGTTCTTCCACAATCTTGAACCATGAATCCTCCAAAATCCGGAAAACCTAGACAAACAAGCACAAACAACCAACAAGAACGAAAGAGAACAAGCCTCCTCTCATTATTTTCATTGTTAGCTCATAAACGACTTAAAACGGCTTAGTTTTTGTTAACCGAGTACAAGCTATACTCGACCCCGAATTTCTTTGTCCTTGGGGAAACAAAGAAAAAAATAGAAAGAAGATAAAAAGAATAAGGGCATAGGGTACCTCCCACAAGCGCTGGTTTACTTAAATGAGTCCCCTAGCTTGACTCATTTTTCCCCAAACTAGGTTTATCATAGGTTGGTTCGGACCTTAACATCCGGGATAATCCAATTACGAGTACATTCCGCTCCAAAAATAGCGTTTCACCTATACCATTGAATTTAAAATTTGCACCATCCTTTTAAGAAAGTTCAATTATTCCATATAGGTAAACATTAGCAATGTAAATGGTCCCGACCATACGCGAATTTAAGGCATCCCGAGAAAAACTTTAGTCTTGATTTAAATAAGAAGCACTTGAGCCCCCATCATTAAAAACTCGGTTTTTATCTATGAATCATGTCACCTTTTTGTTTTTTTCCTTATAAAGAAAAGAATTCTCATAAGCTTCATCCTTAATTCGTTAAGCACATTGATTTGTGACTTTACAATTTTTACCCACAAGAAATAAGTCTAAATTAGTTGCATAAGCTTTATGTTCCAACTCAATAGGGAGATGGCATAGCTTTTACCGTAAACCCACCTAATAAGGATTACATCCGATAGGTGTGTTTTAAAGGCGGTTCGGAAAGGCCCCTAGAGCATCGTTAAGCTTATCACTCCCAAGAAGCTCTATTCTCACCTATGGTTTACTTTCTAAAAACTTTTAATTCCCCTATTTGAAACCTCACTTGACCACGAGAATATGTCGTTTGAGGGTGGTAAGAGTTGAAAGACGATGGTCACACCAACTTGCCATGACCTTTTGCAAATGGTCAATACAAAATGTGGTGCTCTAGCACTATATTATAGCACGTAGGGGATTCCAAATCTAAGCAAAAAGACTTTTCAAAAACTTAAAAACAACACGAGCATCATTAGTAGGTAAAGCCTTAGCTTCCCCCATTTAGACAAATAGTCCACCGCAACTAAGATGTACTTATTTATCCCTACTTGATGGAAATGGACCCATGAAATCAATTCCCCACAAATCAAAGATCTCACAAACTTGTATTGCATTCTGTGGCATCTCATCTCTTTGAGAGATTTTGCCTTGTCATTGACAACATCACAATGTTTAACCAAGTAAAGCATCTTTTAAGATGGTGGGCCAAAGAATCCGAGGTCAAGAGACTTACAGCGAAGTAATTGGCACTTTGTATGTCCCTCTCCCGTAGGTCCCTGTTGTGACAAGCCATGAGAATCTCATAGCCTCTATGCCAAAAACACATCCGTTTTATGACTTGTCCGCACCAATTTAAACAAGTAATGGTACATCCCAATAGTAATGTTTTGCATCTTTGAAAAACTATCTCTTATTTATTGAGAACTCACATGTCCTTTTTTAACAAAATTAACCTGCATGGTAAGATCCCTAAGGTCCGGCGAACCATGGCATGTATTTATCCACAAGCACATTCACATTGTTAAGCACATTATTTTTCAACAACATTTCATTCTCATAAGCACATTACATTCACACTAATCTCTTTGACCATCTTCAACTTTCCCTATGACTCTAAAGGAAAAAACTCAAGTTATATTTTGCTTTTCAAGTTCATTCTTGTGAGGGTTCTCTAGTCTAGAAAGGTGATCGGCGGCTACATTCTCAGCTCCTTTTTTGTCCCTTATTTCAAGATTGAACTCTTGGAGTAAGAGAATCCACCTAAGTAACCTTGACTTAGCATCTTGCTTAGCCATTAGGTACTTAATAGCCGAATGATCCGTATACACTATGGTCTTCGATAAGACTAGATAGGGTTGAAACTTCTCTAAGGAGAGTACTACGGCTAGCATTTCCTTTTCAGTTGTAGTGTAATGAAGTTGAGCCCCTGTCATAGTCTTACTCGCATAGTGAATAGGATGAAAGTGTTTGTCCTTTCTTTGACCTAGAACAGCTCCAAGAGCAAAGTCACTAGCATCACACATGATTTCAAAATCATAATCCTAATTAGGCACAACAAAAGAAATAGGTGATTCAATCAACTTCTTTCTAAGATCATTAAAAGCTGTGTTTTACATCTCAACCGAAAAGACAAAAGGAGTTTCATTTTCCAAAAGATGAGTCATGGGTCTAGCAATTTTTGAAAAATCTTGAATGACCTTCAAAAAAACCCCGCAACTACGCTAAAAAACTTCTGAACATCCTTTACGTGGTCGGGTAAGGTAATTTAGCTATCACTTATCTACTTTTGCCCTATCAACTCCAAAACCACTTTTAGATTTTATGTCCCAAAACTATTCCCACTTTATTACCATGAAATAGGCATTTTTCCAATTAAGCATAAGATTTGTTTCTTCAACATCGATTAACCCTTTATCAGATTATCAGGCAACATTGAAAAAAAATTATCCCCAAAAACCGAAAAGACATCTAAAAAAAAACATCCATTGTTATCTCTAACATAGTCATGAAATATGGGCCGTCTGCACTTAGAAGAGGTCCCAGGTTGCATTACAAAGCCAAAAGGCATACTTTTGAAGGCAAAGGTCCCATAAGAGGCAAGTAACGGTGGGCTTTTCTTTGGTCTTGTGGGTCTATCGGATTTGATAATACCCGGAAAATCCGTCTAAGAAGCATAGAACTCATTCCCCGCTAACCTTTCAAGCATTTGATCCGTGAAAGGTAAGGGAAAATGGTTCTTCCTAGTGGCATCATTCAATTTCCTATAATCAATGCAAACTCTCTAACCGGTCATAAGTCGGGTTGGAATAAGTTCATTGTCATCATTCATCACCATAGTCATTCCCCCTTTTTTAGGCACGCAATGAACCCATTGTGCTATACCCATGGTCTATCCGATATGGGGAAATCACGCCCGGCATCCAAGAAGCCTGCTGACCTCTTTCTATAATAAACCTCATGTATTTTAGGTGTGACCCTTTTTGCAATTGAACCAACTGATTGTAATCATTCCTCCATCAAAATTTAATTTGTACAAAACGTTGGATCAATCCTTAATGTCGGAGATTTTCCTAAGCTTGACACTTTTGTGAGCCTTAAGAACCCAAGAAGTTTTACCTTCTCATCCCTCATTTTAAAATCTTTTAGAAATTAAGACGGGTAGTTTAATATTATCCTTTTCAAGAAAAACGTATTCAAGAAGATAAGAGCATCTCTTTGAGTTCAAGGTCGAGTGGGTTCCTCTATTGATATTAGAACGATTCAACACTTTTTGACTTCTTTTTTTAACTCAAGAGGATGATTGGTGAAAAAGGATCATCATATTTAAAAACTTCAAGCAATTTTTTTCCAAGTAAGTTTACAACACCCTCCCTCATCACTAAATTCGTCATTATAAATCCATGTTTAAAGATTCATCATGTTTTAAAAACTCTTCTATTTTCTTCCTCAAGAATCATCCTGCACTTCCTCAAAAGGAGTGAAAGAAGGAGATCCGAAATTGATAGAGTGAATCACCACTCCTCGGTAAAGTTTAAGACTTTTTGGAGCATACTCCGCACACGCTGCATCAATAAGGTCAATTCGTTTCACGGATTCAAAATTATCATAAGAAATTATGGGAGTGTAACCACACATTTAATATCAAAGATTAGATCATCAATGTCTGCAAAATGATCACCCCCCTCATTAACCATCAATCAAGGCATGAGCTGTGCTCAAAAATGAAAATGGCCTTCCTAGAATCAAATGAACACGGGGGGTCCCGCAACAAACGTCCAATATCCAAAATCGACCGTGAAATAGAAATTTCCGACCTTCACGACACATTTTCGGCTACCCAAGGGTTAGAAATTGTTCTGTTCGGCATAATCTAGAACCATTCTAGTATTGTAATGTCGGTGAGTCCAAGTATTTTCCAAATAGACAAGGGCAATGAGATTGATACTTCACCGATATCTGCTAGTGCCAAGTGATTATCAAACTCCCCAAAATCACAAGGAATGAGAAATCGTCCTGGGTCACCAAGCTTTTCGGGAAGCTTTTTGAGAATGACCGCAGAGCAATTAGCATTCATTGGTGTCTTTGTTATCTCAATCAATTTGTCCTTATTACTTAACAACTTTTTGATCATTAAGGCAAACTTGGGCATGTGGACAAGAGCATCCGCAAAGCTAAGCTCAAAGTGAAGATCACGGAAGATTTCTATGAACTTTGAAGCTAAGATATCATCTCTTTCATGATTCTTGTCCTTTTCAACTCTTGAAGGGTAAGGCAAATTTGTCTTAGTCTTGAAAGGTTCATTAACAACACTAGGCTCAACAATGGGTTCTTTTTCCTTATTTTGGACCTTTTCCTTGTTTTGAACTATCGGAGGTTGGACTCTTGCGGTACTTTGTGAACTTGTGGGTTGCACTTGGTCCTTTGTCACCTCAGTTTCCTTACCATCCTCATTGTCCGGATTGACATAAGGAGGAGGCATAGGAGGTAATGGTCCATCATAGGCCAAACCACTCCTAGTAGTGATAGCCTTGACTTCATTTCTAGGATTAGGAATAGTATTACTTGGTAAAGTTCCCGAACCAATTTAGATCCTGAAAAGACTCACCCGAGCATTGTTTTTTCCCTGTATGCTTTTGAAACATTTTAAGCATCGTATTTTGAAAATTCATTTGCTCATTTGAAAATCTTGTTGTTCCCTTTTGAAATCATTCAAATTCTTTTGCAAATAATTCAAAGTAACATCATTTGGCTTTGGTGTAAGCCAAATCTAGCATATAGACACCGGAACTTATGTACAGGGCATGATAAGCTTTAGAGCTGTTGTGTTAAGCCCAGTTAGACTCCAAGGTTAACTTGTATCCCATTATTCCCATCCTATTATAAACCTTGATTTGCATTCACATTCCCTATTGATATTCTGGTGATTAAAGCCCGGTGGTCTTATTGGTTTCGCAAAGTTGGGAGAAGGTATCCAGAATTCCATTTTAGAACAAGTTACCGGACCGAGTAAAAAGCGGTTTGTTGAAATTGTTGAAAATTATCAGGATAAACCGGTTTCAATAACCTCCCCTAGTCATTGGGCACACATTATACATATGATTACTACACAAAGTAGTACACCTTGTCCTCCACCGCTTTAATCGGAAAGGGAGTAGGCACAGATGCTATTACAATATTTTTCATCTTATTCATTTCATTCGCTAAAAGTCAAAGTCATCTAATCCTCTAATGATGCTGCCATTTGTTGGAATATCGAATAAAAGATGATGAATAAGTAGAAGAAGATGGAGGATCAATCGACTCACGTCGCATCAGGCGTTCCGTGAAACATCTAACTTTAGCTTTAATTCCTCTATGATTTGTAGCTCTTCGTTTGGACTGTTTTAGAGAAAATATGTGCCACCAAAATGTGCCGCGTAATTAAGAGAATCTTGATCATTATACCTAACGAATAATAGAAATGTGTCCTAATTGGTAGGCAGTGAGTGAAAACCCGTGAATGAGGACAACTTTCCTTAGAAGTTTTCCTTGAAACGTTCCCAAGCTTCGGAGAAAGATTCTTGAGCAATTTGTTGAAAATTTGTTATTTCATTCCGAAGATTGGTAGTCTTAGAAGGTGGAAAGAAAAAGTTGGATGCATATAAGACACTAAGTCAACCCCTGTAAGAATAAGTTCGGGGGTTTCTTTTCGAGCCCGTTTTGGCAACCCCTCAATATAACATGGAAAGCGAATGAGATTGATGGTCGTGTTTAGGTACCATCTGGATACCTTTGATACTTAATATATGCTCTCAAAGAAAATTTGATCATGCGGCTCCTCGTCATTACCTCCTCAAAAAATTCGATTTGAACCAATAATGAGAGAGGAATAAGTTCAAAGTTTTGAGCAATTGATGGGTGGTACAACTATAGCACATTCAAACCCCCCGGTGGGATGTTGAAGTTGCTCTCATAAGACGTAACATCGTCCATTGGAATCGATACGTAATATATAATTATTAGCTCTTGTTGTAGTCGAGAACGACGACCGATTGACGTCTTCACGAATTGTAGTCTACCAAGTGAAACATGCGCATGGCACTAGAGAAAATAAAAGAACTGGAGAAGAATTGGGATTACGCAATTATTTTGGGGAAATTTATAAAAATATTAGTATTTATTAGGAAGGAAAACAAAAAGAAAAATATTAATAGGCAACCGTTAATTACAAGCTTCACGATAAGTTCGCCAAATTACGCACAATGTGAGCGGAAAGCCTAGCAGCCGCAATGACAAACTTATCAACCTAAGCCTATCACCTTTCGCTTATACTCACCATATAGTTTGTAAACTCAAAGGTCCGTCGTACCTCAGCGAGTAACTCACGATTAGATTTTTTTGTTTTTTATTGAAATGGTTTAAGATGGATATCTAGAATCCAAATATTGTTTATATTTTATTTTTTGTATTTTAACTAATTCGTAGGAATCAAATTAATTGAAACGTTTGTATTTTTATACTATAGATACAAAAAGTAGCAAAGAAACTTCCAAGAAAGGAAGGGTCTTCAAAACTCTACTTCAACGAATTTCCTCAAAAATCGTTCACTTAATTCTTCCCCCTTCAGCGTCGCCAAAATTTGGTATCGTGTTTGAAATCACGTGTCCAAAAATTATATAAGTAAAATAAAAAATCATATTGACAATTCTTTCCAAATTTTACTTCTCCAAACAAGAGAAAATTAAAAGGATAAAATCCTCACTTAAGAAACACAATAACTTATATTTTTTAACCGGGAAGTATTTCCTCGTGTCTTACCCAACAAGTCGTGAATTGAAAATTCATGAATAATTCGGATTCGAGTCAAGAAATGGGATAAAGGTTTTTTGAATTTTAACTTACACTACGAATATAATATCACAATTAAACTATAAAAAACAATTAAAGAAATAAATATGTTTAACTAATACAAAAATTAACAAAACTTGATATAAAAATGAGAGCTAAAACTAGAATTTACAATCTAAAGCACTAACACGAACAAATTTTATACCTAAAAATCACAAATTTAAAATGAAAATTTTAGGAAAAAGAATTAGAATTTTTTATGAATTTTTGAATTTTCTATGATTTTTTTAAAGAAAAATGAATTAACTAAAAATACACTTTTTTCTAAAATTTATCACTAAAATTCAATTTTAATTTTCAAAAATACTAGAGTGAAAAAGAAAATTATTTAAAAAAAATTAAATTTTTCCAACTATTTTTTTATTTTCTATGATTTTCCTAAGAAAAAGAAATTACTAAAAACCTATTTTAATTTCTAAAAAATACAAATTTAACTGGAAAATAAAGAAAAATTATTTTTAACTACTAAAAAGGTGCATAGAAGGAAATCTAACGTATAAAAAATGTCCCAATTTTTACTAATCAATTAAACCCTAATTTAGCTAATTAAAACCTAAAACCCATAATTTATTAAACTAATAATAAAAATATTAATAACTATTTTTATTAAACTAAAAAGAATAGGGTAGAAAATGCAAAAATAACTAAAAATAAAGGGTAGCGGGGTAAATAAAAAAATTTACACTATAGTTAAAAACAGCACACCTATAGCAATTGAAAATGTTACCAAACAGACCCTACTATTTAAGCAATAATATCTTAATTCCAAAAGAGTTAAAATAAGCTAAAACCAAAACATAAAAGTTGGACTGAGCTTATCTACTACAACTTTTAATAAAAGCACATTGACCATTTTTTCAACTGAATAACCTAGAATTTAACTTCTAAACCTGCATATACAGAAAACTAAGTTTTCCTTTAAAATGCTAACTTTTCTAATCTTATTGCTTAATATCTAGCTTATTACTCAAATGAAAATAAAAAACCAAGAGGATACTATATAAAGGCTTATAATGTGTACAAAAGATGTCTAAAAGAGGAAAAAATTATCTTAAAAGTAACAGATTAACAATAAGAATTACTAATAAAAAACTAAGTTCGGGCTTATTACTAAAATTAAGACTAAATTAAGCGAAAAAAAAAAAAATTCTAATAAGCTAACTACCATCAAATCAAAATCCCTCTAGAAACTGAAATTATTGGAAATAAAGCTATTCTATGAATTATAGATAAAACCTAGATAAAAAGAATTTGTGAATAACAACTAGAAATTTTAGAAATTCAAAAGAAGATAAGCAAGAAATCTAAGATGCGCTAACACCACACTTTTTTTTTTTTTGTTTTTTTATATTTGGGCAGGAACATAAAAGCTATCTAAAGAAAGAAATGAAAATTAAGAGAAGATATATATAAAGCATAGAGGGTAAACTACTAAAATGCTTAATTCTAACTTCTATCTCCTAATTTCAAATGCTAAAGAGAAGCTAGAAAATGATGAACAACAAGCAGTACTTACTGAGTAAGTACTGCTTATACTGATGTAATTGGTAAAGGTTTAAATGCAGGCCAAATTTCTAAGATGAGAACTCATAAATCTCACTAATCCTATTGTTATCTAAAGCCTACATTAACCCCAAAAATTAACTCTAAAAATGCTGTGAAAACACTTATATATAAGATCTAACATGAACATTAAACTGTCCTTGGTGCAAGTATAATTTTTATTAAACTCTAAATCTTTAAAAATGCAAAATGACTCCTGAAACCTTTAAAGATCTTGTCTTTTATAAGAAACTCAACTAAAGAAAAAGATTAGACTAGTGGTCATTGACTTTTAAAGTCAAAATAGTGTAATGCCAAACACTCCTTACACTTTTTGAACATTTCTTAACAGCTTTTAAAATCTATTTTCAAACTAAATGACTAAAAACATTTTATCTACTCTATCTTAAACTCAACTAATTAAGCTGTTTAAGCTCTAAAATTTCTAGCTTATGTTTTAAAAAATAATACTTTCTCAACTAGCTTAACTTTCTATTATGACAGAATCTAAAACTTGAGATCTCAATGAGCTCTAACTACAATCAACTTAAAACATTTGCATATCAAAAGTAAACTAAAGCAAATTTAAAACAGGATTAACGCACAGAAGTAAACACATAACTAATGAATTCAGCTGTATTAATGGCTGAAATCAAAACATGAAACTAAACCTTAGAGAGCTTGTAGTCGCTGAACTCTTATTGTCAATCATGTTGAGTGAGGACTTAAACCCAATCCAATGTATTACCTTAGCCACAAAAACTGAGCATAAGCTCAATAAAGCTAAATGAGCTTAATACTTCCTTATGCTTCCAATATCAATCAATTTGAACTCAAAAGACCTTGTTGAACTAAAATAGAACAAATCCAGCTTTTTAAAACAATATTTCTGAACAACTTTTTTTGAACACCAGAAAACAAATCAGCAAAATTGAGCTTTATTTCAACTTATTAGCTAAAACTATCTTATTTCTATGAAAACTTAAACTCAAAACACAATTGTCAACTAGATTTATACTTTTTAAAAGAAATTACAAGATAAAAACAAGAAGTACAACGATTGAAGATTAAAATATTAATTGGTCAACGATGAACAGTACACGAAAGCTAAAAAGTGAAAATTACAAAATAAACTGAACTAACTTTCTAAAAAACTCTCCCTAAAACTGAAATACAATCTCCTATTTATAGGAGTAAAAAATGAAAGAAGATGATAAACACTCACATTCCTAGCCGTTAGATGACTTTAAAATTGAATCTTGGCTGTTTATTGTGATTGGTGAGGTGTTCAGACCAATAGGAAGCTGCCACGTCATAAAAATGACGTGGAGATGGTAAATACGAGGTGGGAGGAGTGGAAAGACGGAGAAGGATTAATGTACGTTGGTTTGTTCGGCGTTTTTGGCGGGAAAAAAACGTTATAAAAACGGTTAGGGAAGGAAAATGGACTAGGGGAAAAATCTGTTATATACGAAACTTTTGGTCTAATTGTATAAATAGTCCGTGTGACTACTTTTTTTCAAAGGTGATAGATAAAATAATAAAAAGATTGGCATTTCTAGCCATGTATTTTTTATAGAACAATAAATGACATTGAGTTTGGGCTCTTTAAATGGTCTCTTGTGATCCCGAAATGTGTGTAGAAGGGCCCAAAAGGGTATTTTAGTCTTTTTGCATCTTCTTCAAAGGGTATAATGGTCATTTCACTTTGTCCTTTTCTTTACTTTCTTGACTTTTCTCGACCACGGTCTTGATTCGGCTTTCGATATTGGCTTCAAATCTTTCTTTTGTACTTGTCTCATTATTTCTTGTTCCGTTTTGCTCTTTTTGACTTGATATCCTTCCAGCACAATTGAGACACAAAAGCACACAAATTACCATCTTTGGCATAATTTTTGCTTTTATGGCGCATATCCTGGGTATTTTATGTATACGATTTAACACTTAACAGTTATATATTTCTGAAAATGATTAGCAAAAATTGTTAAGGAAGGTAAGGTCATAGGTAAAGGTATTAGGAAGAAAGGCTTATAACGTAATTAAATTAAGGAAATAATCCTGAAGATAAAATTTTTTCTTGCAACGAAAGATGTGAAAACTCCACTTATGGCATAGGAGTTTAGGTCACGCTAAATGCTCTCTCATTCAAATCGATAGCATCTAAAAGAACTAGTTAGGAAATTTCCTAGAGCCTAAAGTTTGATCAAACACATTTATATGCTGAAAAATAGGGAAAAACAATAAGCTCCACGCCTAGTCATAAAGCTTAACAATAATTCTCAATGATCTATATGCTTAGAACTTCTCCAAATGGATCTCTTAGGTCAATCCGCCGTAAGGAGTTAACGGAGGAAACCTATATAACTAGTAAAAAAGTAGACGACTATCTAGGTATACATGACAAGATTCCTTAAAACCAAAATCGAAATCTTCGAACAATTTGAAATATTTAGTAGAAAAATACGAAAACCAATTAAGGATGTCTAATCAGTGTCAATAGGATTGACCCACGGTAGAGAAATTGGATAATGAAGTACAATTTGAGAGTTTTGTAACGCCAACGTATACACTTAACTTCTCGGCTCTTTAAAACTCACTCCACAATAAAATATCATGTAGAAAAAGGAAAAATAGGACACTACAAGAAATGAGTAGAACAATGTTGAATAAACAATCGTTACCATAAAAGTTTTTGTTTAGCACCGTAGATACTTCAACCTATATCCTAAACCGAATCCTAATTAGAGCCATCTTAGAATAAACTCCTTATGAAGTCATGAGAGGTAAGAAACCTACTCTTGATTATTTTAAAGTGTTTGGAAAGAAGTGCTTCATTTTAAATACCAAAGACTGCCTTACTAAGTTTGACCTAAAGTCATACGAAGGTGTCTTTCTAAGATACTCCCAAAATAGTAAGGCCTACTGATGTGCTGTCATGTAGGGTTGTAGTTTATAATAGTTCAAGTTTTAAATTTATATTTTGCCGACTTTACCAAAACAACACTTTAACGAAAGTGTACCCGTCAATAGATTTCGTGTGTAAGTAGCGGTGTCGTTCACTAAGAGCGAGAACGAATCTTTTATAATATTAATATTTTGTTACTAAACCTAAGATAATTTAAACTATATTAATTCTATACTAAGTTAAACCTATGCTAAACCTATTTAATCCTAATTTCTAACAGATAAAAGGGGGTTTTTCTGCTTGATAGACTGGCACAAGAACAGGTTTGTGGTGACTTTAGATCTCCCTTAAGACAGCAATAACACATGCAACATACAGACAAAGATAAAGAAGCGAACTAGAGCCAAATATAAGAAAATTGGTATTAACCATATTAAAATTCAATTAAATGTTGGTTTTGTTTATTTAGTGCAATGAATACTTATCTCGAGGCCGGCGAATCATTCTTAAGCTTAGGCAATTACTTCTTCTAAGACCTAGACACGAAATTCTGTGACAACTAAACGCAATCAAAACCACATAAAGCATCCAAGTTAGCTGATTATAATCTATCTTTGGGGATTAAAGCCATGGTGACTTGTAAACCCTAGCTCAGGAGAACTTCACCCACTTACAGCTTAAGTGTGCAATCTATATACTATAGTCTACTGGCAAGACTTTACCAATGAATAAAGAACGGTACACGTTGTATCCCCAAGGTCACCGCCAGTCCAACTAAGCTCACTAATCTAAATGCGAAAATAGGTTATTATTCGTGATCCTATTGGTCTAGATATATAAATCACTATATGGAGAGCTATCCCGATATTTAGCTAACATGGTCGGTATCACTAGATCCAATTGAATGATAGGTCGCATACAAAAGCAGATAAACAAGTATAAATTGATAAACATAAACAAGCAATCAACAATAAATCAAGCATTCAAGATAAACAAACCAAACATTCAAATCTTGATAATAATGGCTAATACCCGAGGGTATTAGCCCTTAAATGTCATAATCAATACAAGAGTAATTAATCTATACCAAGGTAACACAAACGAGTTTATAAACGAATGATACAAAAATTGAACGATAACAGACAAAATGAGATTACAAAGTGTTTTCCTATGGAAAATGATAGCATTGCTTGACTTCTTCCAGCTCTTCTTGTCGTCTGAAAATTGATCTATTGTGGTTAAGAATTGAAAATATGATCAAAGTACACAGAAAAAACCCTTTTTAGTTTTCTATTTATAGGGACTAGAATTGGTCGATACGACATATCCAGAAAAGACTTGGATACGGCTTATCGGGGGTTTTCCTTAGAGTAGGGACCAACGTTTTTGTTAACCTTCCAGAAGTTTATTACTTTTAAATTAAATACGGCGTATAAGACTCCTTCTGGATACGGCGTATTGATTCCATTATGCCTTCATGTTCCTTTGTGAAGTGTAGGTAAATGAGACGTCGTATCTTCCTTGATTGATACGGTGTAAGGATATTTGAGTCAGATACTTCAAATGTCTTTGTTAAGCGTCCAAATAGCAGTCCTTATTTTGCTAATCTTTCACCAAGTACTCTATAATTACTGCAATTTTCAAATACAAACGCTTAAGTAAAAATTCTTGAAATAATCATACAAAATGGTCTATTACATGTAGGATAAATGATGCTATAAAATAGACGTTATTTGATGTCATCAAATATCCCCCACTTGAATCCTACTTGTCCTCAAGTAGCCTTTAGAAGTTTATAAAAATGTATCCCTAAGGATTTTTCCATTTAAGCATTTATTTGATCTATTACAAGTACATAACCAAACACCTCACGAAATAGAAAGATGAAAACACTCAAATCACTCAACTAATCTATGTATAAAAAAACTATATCTCCTCATTGCTCGTATCACGACAGCATTCTACATAGGCTTACGGCAAGGATAACACAACTCCACCACTAGAGTCTAAGGAGTAAAAAAGTTTATAAAGGTAAAATTGGGTTTTTATATTAAAGGCTTTACGGTTGTATCATTCTAACAATCTTTCACCAAAAGTACCACACCAACAAGGCAGCTGAATCACACATACATGGCCGTAACGACATAATAGACATGTGTGATTCGATCACATAAAAATAATCCTCATATCGAGTTGTGAACCAAGGGTTAAGATGAAGAATGATATAGGGTGTGGATCTTTTAACTTTCACCAAAAGTAATAAACCAACAAGGCAGTTGAATCACACATACATGGATGCAACGATGGAAAATACATGCATGACTCGATCACATCCTTATTTGAGTAAAACACAAGGTTAATGATTAGGAAAGGAAATAAATTATTGTCAAATAAAATTAACAAAACAAATATATTAAGTCCAAACAGATAAGGTACAAGTTACTAGACACTTTTTCCTAACCGTTACCATAATAAAGACCCAACTATATACACAAAATCGTCTTGATCAAGATAAAAACAACAACCTAATTTTGTGTTCCCGTAAAACGGTCAACTCCCAATCATCACCATACTTTACATCTTTTACAAAGACAAGTGCAATATTCACCACATTATTCAAAACTTTACAATCGTCATTTATAACCATCCATCAACGAATGATCGATCCTTCAAATAATTCCATTGGTTTAAGCTTTTACGAACCGACTATCTTTAAACTTTCCTCCTCTTTTGTGTTGCGATTTTTATGATTTTTTCGATTTTTTTACAATACATAACTACGAATCTCGGTGTAATTTCACCATCTTCATGATTATAATAACTTTACGATATATTTCCTCCATGATTAACATTCTTCAGACCTACCAAAAAATGGGATGTAGTAAAATACATGAGTTTTGACTATTTCTTTTTACATTTCCATTGCAACGTGCAATTTTCCACAACCATAACTAAAGATAGAAAATTGACACAAGACTCAAGAAATACATACTTTACACTTTAAGCAACTAGCAACTGATAAATAGACATAATCTAACAGGGTAGGCTAAGGTGTAAAGGTGTAACAAAACAAATAGTTGGTGTTATATCCAAAAAGGATTGGCATCTACAGGTTTTTTATTAGGGAGTATATTACTCTTAAAATGAGATTAAAACAAAGGGTTTAATACGGGGTAAACGAAATAGGTAGTTATCAATAAAATAACATATAAAGGCTTTTTTGGGTGTAATCTTAGAATTTTACCAATTTAAACAAGTTACTCCATCTAAATCCATAGTACTCCATTATTGTGTCTTCGAAGAGATAAACCAAGCCCAATATCTAAAGTCTACAACATCACGACACACTTATAATTTTGTGGAATTTTAGTAAACATTTGAAACGTTAAGCTGAATCCTTACAATATAATAAGGTTTAGGTAACAAGTAATTTCACAAAAGTATTTTTTTTAAATTTAAGCATAATTTAAGCATTTTAATGTGAAAAATAGGACAAGTAACGTTCTAATTCCTATCCCACAACTTAAATTATACAACGTCCTCGTTGTATAGATAAAACATTAAAAACAGGAAATTAAAAGAACTAGAACGAGAAACTCCCTTGATATTTTGCTCGGTAGATTCTCCAAGCTGAGTTTATGAGAAAGAATGTGTGTTGTAAATGCATCTAGATTCCAACATGACTACAACACATAAAGGATTCCAGATGATCGATACTTCACTAACTTTGTTGATTTCATTTCCAGCGAGGTCCTGTGCAAAATATAGGAAAAACATGTAAAATCCTATCTCGGGTATCCTACGGTTAATAAAATAATAAAAACAATAAACTCTACAAGTAGTCAATACGCCGTATCTAAAAACCAGGAATACGAGTCAGTCTGCCAAATACGCCGTATCATGTGCATGAATACGCCGTATAGACAGAACTGACAATAAATTTTAAATGCAGAAAAATAAAGGACTGATAGCGTCCAGACATTCAATACGCAGTATGGTATGGAGTGGATACGCCGTATTGATGCATGGAAGACAAACTTAATAAAAATGAATAAAAACTGTCCGGGTTATCTCCTGGGAAGCACTTTTCTTTCAGCTAGTCTTTAAGTTAGACTTCAGCTTTCTTCTACTTCATCTCATGCACGCTTATGTGCCCGCGTGTGAGCCATTCTTCCATTTTAGCATCTCGGATATATTCGGGTCCTAATTTCAAGACCCCCTTGTAGAAACTTTTAAGCTTTTGGTACAGATGCGAGATTCCATTTAGCTTATTATGCACACTCACCTTTAGTAATGGCTTGATCTTGTTGCATTGGGCGTTGGATAGATGTTTAAACCTTAGATGTGATCGCGCCATTTGGTAAGTCACGTTATCATTACCATTGTGGATAGTGATTAACCCATCAAACCTTCTTGCTTCCACACATGAAGCTTTGCAGAATGGTTCTCCAAAAATGATATCTCCCATGTCTTAATCTTGGTAGCCATCCATATTTTCCACTACTACAAAATGAGTTACAATAGAAAATTTTCCAACAAATATAGGTACATTCATAAAAGCTCCAACTACGTTCTTTCCTTTGTATTCTACTTTGTCCTTCATTATAGAATTGTAGAACTCTCTAGGCATCGCATTAACGGACAAAAGTGGACAAAAATTAGCATTTACATGTTCAAAACCTATCATGCATGAAAATCTCAAGTTGTAGGCACAATCAATATGGATCTTCCGGTAAAAGTAACAAAAACTTGGGTACTTGTCAAAACTTTCATTATTCCTAGTCTTGATTATGTCAATCATAGGCTCAACAATTACCTCATCTTCCTTAATGGTGGGCATCAAATCATCAACTTGATCTCTCCTAACTTCGAATGGTACATTAAGATCGTTTAATTTGATGTAATCTCCATATAAAGGGTCTAACGATCTATTTAACACCAAAGTCTCTCCTATTAGCCTAGCTTCTAAATCAAGTTCCATACGTTCTCTCAAACTTAACATGTAGACCCTCTTAATCAAACTACTAGCAGGTTTCAAACTTTTAAAAACAATTTTCTCATCCCCTACCCTCAAAGTAATCTTTCTTTTGAACACATCAATCTTAGCATGGGCGGTAGACAAAAATGGTCTTTCGAGGATCAAGGGCACTTTGACATCCTCGGGCATATCTAGTATTATGAAGTCTATGGGGAAAACAAACTTACCAATACCTACTAGTACATTTTCAGCAATTCCTTTTGGATATTTCACTGTCCTATCTGCTAATTCAACCGTCAACTTAGTGTGAGCTAATTCGCCTAAACCTAAGTTAAGGTAGGTCGAGAGAGGCATGACACTTATGCTAGCTCCTAAGTCAGCAAGGGCATTATCAAACCAAACATTATTAATATAGCAAGGTAAAGTGAAACTTCCTGGGTCTTTCTCCTTTTGGGGTATGGAATTGTCGATATGTGAAGCTCCATATGAGTTAGCTTCCAAGAATTATGGTCCATACAATCCCTTATTCTCATTACAGTAATAATCATTCAAAT
>BQNB010014483.1:2815-54131 GCA_026074375.1 Tanacetum coccineum
AAAAAAAATCGGGGACGATGAAATTATCCGTCAGGACGTCCGTGGATTATTCTACGAACGTTTCTCATTCTATGATCCCATTGTTGATAAATAAAGGAAGTCAAACAATAAAAAATAAAATAAATATATATATATATATATATATATATATATATATATATTTTTAGAGTAGTTGTGTAAATATAAAAATTGGTGAGATCAGGGACTTAGCGAGGCTATTGATTCTTTTATTCCCTTTGATAAACGCTTGGCTACTTTTCCAAGTTATTAGTCGAAGGAATTTGAGATTTTTGGTCTCTCGAGTGCTTACTTCATAGCATTGCGTGGGACTCGCAACATCTTAGTTTGGGGGATTTTGATATGTGTTTAATTACACATACCATTTTCCATTTAAAACGAACTTAAAAGAATAAAAACATACCAAAAATGCATAGTATTTGTATGTTTGCATTTGTATGGTGCAGGAAATGGATATCTTACAAAAAGACGAAAAACCAAGCAAAAAGCGACAATACCGGTCACGGGATGGAAAAGTGTGTGAAGGCGAAGCCCAATCAAAGTCAAGTCAACTCCGAGAAGAAAAAGCAAAGAAAAATGTAACTTGAGGGGTCAAAAATGCCAAACCCCTAAGTTATATTAAGGAAACAAAGAGAGGGGCTGATTATGCCAATTTGGGAAACTTCATTTATAAAAGAAGGAAAGGGAATGAAAAGAAGAAAGATGTGGAGGGGCTTTTCTTGTACACAAACCAAACATCCCCTTAATCATCTTCAACCTCTCTCTGTCACAACCCAACTTGTATAACTTTTCTCCCGCCAATACCAAAACCAGCCCGCACCTTGTTTTTGCTCCCATACTTCCCCTGCAACACTCCATCATCCACCCTACTAACCCCCCAGCTTTATAAAGTCCATGTTGGCAATCCCTCTCCATTCCCAAAGCACTTCGATGGCTGAGATTGTTTCCAAAGAAGCTCAAACGAAATCAAAGGCTGGGATTTGCTTTAGTCTCTCCTCACACAACTAGCACACTTGGTTTTATCTCTCCAAAGAAGCACAAGATGCAAGTCCAATACTTCGGCTATATATAGAGCTTCTTGTAAGCCTTTGAGGCATCATCATCTATGTTAGAAACTAGTCTTTAAATTTTTAATTTAACTTAGCTTATTTTCAGTCCTTACAGCTTTTTACTTTCAGCTTTGTTTTAAATGCAAATTGAGTTTTTTAAAAGTCACTTTTAATCCCAAGTGTTTATGTTTCTGAATTATGTTGTATTTTGTTCAAAGCTATCAATATACAACTTGTTTACAAACTGTTTTAACTAGTGAACTTATAAAGGCATAAGTAGTTAAGAGAATATCACAACCACTCACTCTCAACAATATACCTCTGCTTATGTTATGGATGATAAGCCAGTTTTGGATGGCTTATAGACTCTCACTAGCTTGTTCTATGCAAGCTAGAGCTTGTAGATTCATTGTTTGACCCTGTTTTGAGCAAGGGTGTAGTAAGTCTCTCTATTTCTTACTTTACTTGTCTACTACAGAATTGCTAGTTTATTCAATACAACTGTTGGTTTTAAGTTTATACTGCTAGACTAATTCCATGCTCTATTTAAGTGCTATATGGATTGAAACATTGCTTATAAGTGTTTTTACTCTTGTTATTTGATAAATCTGTTTTTTACTTAATTTGAAAGAATGATTTTAACAGGTATTTCAATAGTCAAGTACTACCTCAAAGTTAGTACTGCCTAGTTTATTTATAGGACAGTAATAACTTCCACTAGATGTATCTAACTCCTAAGTTAGTACTGGTAGGTTCAACTTTTTGAGCAGCAATTTACTTAACACTACCTCAGTACAAACTCCAAGTCAGTACTGTTAGTCTTATATAGTTAGTAACTGGTTGTTCAACTTTGCCTTATCAGCTTTTATTTCAGATTGTTTAAGATCTTCTTTAGCTTTTTAAGTAGATTAAGCTTATTTAGTGTACTGTTTTCAATAGGAACTTATTAGTCTTTCAAAACTAATTTAAGAGTTTATTCAGTTTTAGTTTTCTAGTTTATTTATCTCATTATTAGTTTATCCTGGTTGCTTCTAATCTTATCGCCTTAAGTGCCTTAATTCTTGTTTAATTCTGTTTTGTTTAAAGGCTAGCAGTACTAACCTTTAGCTAACAGTACATAAGTTTTAACTAGTGTACATAACTCCAAGTTAGTACTGGTAGTTAGTACTGGTAGTACTGTTGTTAGTACTGTTGTGTTTCTCTTGTTTAATTTAGCTTAAATTGCATGCTTAATTTGCTTATTTAGATTTAGATTAGCTTATTTGTCTGTCTTAAGCTAATTGGAGCTTATTTGTGCCTTAGTGTAAAAGTTTTTAGTAGCTTTTATACTTATTCTAGTTTATGTTCTTGTTTAATTTTTTTATTTGCTTTCAGTATTAATTCACAAACATTCCTTGTTACATTCAAACACCAATCATCAATCGTTCTTCGATGATCCATTTCTAGCCTCGTTGGGACATAACGACCCGGGAACACTCTATACTGCTTCCGGTTTCTTGATTTTGTGGGTCCTGATCCTTGTTTTATATTTATAGATGTCTATGTCTATCTATATATAATAAGGTGTAAGTTCGCGCGAACCATGGGACCAAGCCAACTATGCTAGTCGCCATGAAGAAACGTTGAAATTTTTTATTTTCGTCAAACGAGCAATAAGTCCATGATGCTCATTCTGTTCTTAATTGATTTTGATTTGTAGTTTGACATTATGTGTTGTAGCGGGATTATCGCCGCCGAACTACGTGAAATATGTGCTATATGTGCTACGTGCTTTAGAGGGTAGTGAGCGTTCATGTCGCTTTTATGTGGCCAATGATACGGCTTAGGTTGTAAGTGAATGGGTGTAATCGCCCAAGTAAGAATTTAAGACGTGATAAGGTGGGTGGACATCGCCGAAAGTCTTGTTGACGATTGTGGCTTGAAGTACCCATGAGAGTGAGTGTAGACTAATTAGAATTAGCCGTGTTTATGTTGGAATTATCATCGAGGTGGCTTGACTTTGTGGCAAGCTAGGTACGATGAGGAAAATATGACCGGAGGGATATAAACCTAAGTGTCAGAATGAATAATTATGCCAAAAGCTTCAAAGGAAAGCAAATACGATATGTAATTATAGTCGCCAATGCTTGGTTGAGAGCGGGCGTGATGAATGCCTTAGTATGAGGCCAATTCATCGAGTCATCATGTAAAAGATGGCGGGCGTATAATAGGTACTTATGTGATTATGTGGGCATGTGTAACAATATCGTAAGATGTTTAGGAGATCTCATATGTTTCGGATTATTTTTCGCGACCGGTAGGGTATTATTAAATGAGACCGGAAGGGCGACATGTGTATTTTGGTTTTGAATAATGATGAGTATTTTGAGTTGGATAATGATATAAATATATATATCGATTTTGATTATTGACGTCTATCTTGGTTTTAGTTAGCGACGTATGTTTTAGATTTTTGGTAACGAATCATATTCTCCGTTTTGAATATTGGTATAATTCTGTATTTGATTGGGACATATACTTTGATTTTAATTAACGGCGTAAGTTTCAGCCTTGGCTTTGATAAGCGAAGTGCGCTTGGTTTTGTCGTTTTTATGATACCCAACTAAGTTTGGATCGATCATCCATTTTAGAAAAATTTCTTGGGAGAACGACTTAATAATTATTTTAATCGGATATTTTCCATGACGTATATTGTCCCTTATGAAGAGCGCGACTATAAAAGTTAGAAAGACGTGATTTGGTTTTGTCGAATATATGTTCGTGATTTGTTTTTGCCTCTTTTGATAAGAGCTACCATGATTTTGTTTTGATTCCGTGGGTATAATTTACCGCTTGTTTTGTTGACTTTCCATCCGGAAAAGTCAGAGCGAATATTGTATCGCGTATTTATTTTGAAAGAATGTAGGGGTCTGCGTGATGACGAGAAGCCATTATGCCACGAACGAATGATGAGACGAGTAAGAAGGACCGAGCACCGGGACGGCGCTCCCTTAAGGTGAGTGGAATGTAACAACCCAAGTTTCACGACGTGTATGGCGATCGCGAGTTCGACGTCATAATAATTATCTTACGAGTTTTCGTAAGCGAACGTCGACATTTGAATTTTTTTATTTGTCGATAAAAAATATTTCGTATTTTATTACGAATAACTTTGAAGAAAATTTGGTAATTATTATTTTGACGTTTCGCGAGTCAACGTTTGATCGCGTGTTCGTTAATCGTTTTAAGTATCGTAAAAATTTACGACGCGTCTCGCTATTATTTTTAAGATCGTAAATTTATTATTTTTACAAATGTCGTTTTTTGTTCCTTGTCTTGAGCCGAACTTGTGTTTTTAAATATACACATTTTATTAAATGTTAGAAATTAAAATGAAACGTGGCGGAAATAAAATTTAGACACGGAAGTATAATTCCGAGCCTTTTTGGCCGACTATAAAACAAAAGAAAACATTTTTGTTACTTACTTTGAAAGAAATAAAAGATGGAGGGACTATTTTTGTCAAATGATCAAACTTGATTTCTATATAAAGGCACCTATACTTCCATTTTTCTCTTTTAAAAAAAATCATATCATCTCTTTCTTTCTCTCTATGTCCGGCCACCACCACCACCACCGGAAAAGTTTTCCGATGATCGGAAACCGCCGTATCGCCGGAAAAAGTCACATGCACAATGATCAAACTATATTTTCCGAATCCCCTCGTCATTTTCTACGCATCTATCCAATAAAATATGACATGCAATGGGTATTTTTGGAGTTAAAATCCAAGTTTGATTTGAGAACTTTCAGCTTGTAAGATGATTCAAAATGGTTAGATTAGTATTGTAATCGAGTTGGTTTAGTCGAGAAAATTCGTTTGGTTTGTGTTGTTGTCTTGCCGCGGGTCCGAGACCCATCCAAAGCCGAAACCAACACTTGTAGTGTTGTTGTGAGTATTCTCTTTATCATTTGTTTCGTTTGGTTTGTTTATTCGATTCGTTTTCGGTAAATGCATGTGATAGAAACCGATTGAATCTTGCGTTAGAATATGTTGGAAATGATCTTGGGTGTTCAAAATAGGCTAGTCGGTGTTATTTTGATAGATATTGGAAGTCAAAAATGTTGTTTAAATGGGTTTCGTACTCGCCAAATTCGTGCAGAAAGTTGAGCACGCAAGACGAGGTCCAAAATTATTTTTAATCTGATTTTTGATTGGAAAATATGGAAGAGCTTATTTTTATGAACGTTTCGGTAATTCGAACATCCCGTAACTCCTAATAACGAAGAAGTTATGGCCGATCGAAGTTTGTAAATTTTATGAAATTCCAATCAGCTATTTTGCAAGTATACGTTCTGATCCGATTTTAAACGGTCATTTTGAGCACTTTCGAGTCCGTTTTAGCCTTCCGGCATAACATGAAAGTTTTTCGGAATGACGTTTTCATATAATCTCTTTTTGGTCAAAGTCACAAAACTGTGATATAGCTGGATAAAACCGATGGTCAAACTGCTGCGTTTTTATTAAAAATACAAGTTATAGCAGATTCTTGCAGGGGCATTTTCGTCATTTTCTGTTGAGATTCATGTCTCGGCTAAAACTAAAAAGTTGTCCGGAATATAATTTCGCATAAAATCTCTTTTTACTCCGAGTCGTGAAAATGTAATTTAGAGGGTCGTTTGGCGCGGGTCAGAATTGGATGAAAAGTATATATATATATAGTAAAAGTCAAATAAGTCAAACGTTGACTTTTAAAAATCAACGGGTTTGTATAACACTTGTTGAATGCTTATTAAAAATAATAATCATTAGTAATATTACAAGTATAACATTTTGAGACTTAACAAATTTTTATAAACGAGGACGTTACTAAAAATAGTAACTTTTATTTTAACGAAGTATGAATTTTCAAAAGGAAAGGATAATCGTGAAATTTGCTAAACGCAAGAGTGTGAATAAGATAATAAGTATTAAAATATACTTAGACATTTTAAACTTACTAAAAATGATAACTTTCCGAAAATGTTAACTTTCCCAAAATAGAAAGTTTTCGATTAAATGACATATAACATAAATGAAAGAATGATGGTAACCTAATATTGTGGGGTTTTATGATCTAAGGCGCAAATGAATTTCTCATCACATGTATCGTATATATTTTTATTCATATATATTACTTTATATATATATATATATATATATATATATATATTTATTTTATTTATTATATATATACCATATATATGACTTTGTTGATACGATGTACGCATCGTTGATTATACTTTTCGGTATAGTAATCGAGCGACATAAATTATAGGTCGTGATCGTGTTCATTGATTTTTCGTGGATTGTTTCGATCATTTAATCGTTGGCTTCGATCAAGGTGAGTTCATAGCCTCGCTTTTAAAGTTTTTAATGTTTTTAACTCCGCGATGGGGATATATTGCTTGTTTTGTGAAATTGAACGCAAACTGTTTTTGATAATTGAATATGATTCATTCACTACTGAGTATATGCCTTTTTACTGTGTGATTGTTAGTTACCATGTGTTGGTAAACGCTAATGCATTAAATAGATCTATTGGGTTTGACAACCCTGTCCGGGGTATGAATCCGACGGTGAGCACCCGGTAACGAATATTATGTGGTTAGTATTAGGGGAAGTGGCATATTTCCCGGTCATGATTTCGTCCTACGGGATGAATGTGTTAAGTTTCGGCACACGGGATCTTTAGTTCGAAATCATAAAGTTATAACTTGCTTACTCACAAAGCAACGTTATTGATGTTTTGTGAAACCAAAATATGCGTTCTATGTGTTAATTGTAAACTCTATGAATTCACTCAACGTTTCGTTGACGTTTTTAAGCATGTATCTCAGGTTGGTTGTTGTTGATGGCTTGGATGGGACACAACGCGGATATCAAGGACGGTGCCTCTGTGAAGTAGTGTCATAAACTAAATAAATGTTTTAGAAATAAAGTCGTTTCGTGACTTTTAGAAATGAGTTTCTACGTTAGTATTAGGACCTATGTAACTCTGATCTTTCTAATAAATGAAATTTTATTTTATAAACGTATCTTTGAACGTTTATTGAGACTCGTGTGCATGTATTATGAAGTAGCACCCCAATTGTTGTATTCCGCCGCGTATCGCATTTTGGGGGTGTTACAGATCCATAGCGAGTTGGCCGGTAACGAGTTGAAGAACAGGCTATATCTAGCGAGTTAAAATGAATAGGTAGCGAGTTGTGAAGAACAGGTTCAATTGAAGACAAATCTCTAAGCCAAATCTAAAGGAACCTCTACCCAATTTTAGACTCAGAAGCGAGTTGGCTATGTTCTAGGCAACGAGTTATTACCACAAACCCAAACCGAGTCAACTCGGTACTTACCGAGTTGACCCGAGTTGACTCAACCGAGTCATGGTCTAAAAGTAAAAGACAGAAAATGAAAAGGAAGTAGAGACAGACGAATGAAAACAAAACATTAACCACAACAACTCTTAAATGACGTCAGTCACATAAACAACATCATCCCACAACACCAATCTAACCCTAAAAACCTTTCGAACAAATCCACAAAATAAATCTACAATTACTAAACCTATTTTCCCATCGTCACAATCATTAACCCACAACTCCATCCTCATCTCTATGACTCGAATCAGTAAACAAAACGTAAAATGATCTCAGATTTTGGTTCATGTGGTACGAATAATTGTTTAGACTGTTTAAAGATCACACACACGATATCCAAATCTCATCATTGATCTATGTAATGGAGGAACCATATTTGTTATACGAAATTAAAGACGGTTTAATAACAAATCTGTTATAAACTCATCCTTTACTTTGATTGAAAGTAAAACAAGAATCACACATTAAACCTACCCAAGTCCACAAAAGATCTTGTGGCTAAATAATCTTGTATCTTTCGAGGCTGTTATGACTCGAATACAAGGGTTCGAGGGTTTGGATTGCTTGCTATTCGATTTAAGCAAGGATTGAAATGGGTTTTTCTATTTCTTAATGTATAAACAAGATCAAGATTGACAAGATTATGTCACGTTTTAAGTGTTGAAGGAGAGATAAAGTAGTGATGATAAATTTGTTTCGTTTGGATTTGCTTATTTCTTTGTCGAGAAGTGATTTGGAGATATAAGGGAGAAGTTTATGTGACTGTGTTTTATCTATGAGAAAAATTAGGGGTTGTGTTAGGGTTAGTGTGTTGATATACACCTGATAATTAGGTTTAGGGTTTCCCATGGGCTGATGTGGTTTTGGTTGGGCCATTCGGGTTTTTTTTATTAAACCATAGGCCGAGCATTACTTTGCTTTGGGCCGGTGGTTCATAGCAGACCTAGTATCTTTGAATACAACACATGGGCTGAAATTTGTTATATATTGTCGGGATGTGTCATATGTGATGGGTTGGTACTCCAAATGATATTGGCTGGATAAATGTTTTTGGTGTGGGCTGAAAATATAACCATGTTTGTACATGAAAATTTTATATATTGGTTTACTTGGACTAGTGTTACATGGTTACATTTGCAATTCACAACGACAAAGTGACTATTTTTTTAAGTGACGAGATCGGGATATATTTTTTATAAAGAATCATGAAACTTAAAATTTAATGGCTAGATGTGGTATTAATTTTTCTAAGTGACTACGGTGTCGACTGGGTATCACTTATTTGAAGTTGAAGTTGGATTTCACGAGGGCGTGTACTTATTTTATCTTGAAGTCGGGGTTGGTTGGATGCATGACTTTCAATGATAACTTGCTCGTGCTAAAGATTTAAGTTAAAGACTTGGTTTATCTAGTTTCCAGTAGTCGGGGTGGATGGTTGAAGACCTGGATAACTATCACTTAAAGGAGTTGCGTTGTAGTACTCAGTGTCACACGCAGAAGACGATGTGGATAGTTTCAAGAGGTGTTGTACTTCTCATGCCTCTTAGTTGAGTGTATAGAGTACTTAGAGATTTGCTTGGTGTATAAATTCTCCACACCGTTCTTCCAACATTAGTGCAAGCTTAAGTCACAAGAACGAGGAATACTATTTCAATTTTAAGTTTGGTATATCAGGTTTACTTCATTAGTGGTCATTTCAAATAGCCTACATAAAGGGTGGTAAAGATAGTTAGAGAGAGTTAACGAGTAGAGATTTGATCGGCGGTTGATTCTCACAGGATACATTTGTGCTAATTTTATTCTTCTCACAAGATTTCAAGTATATGTGCGTACAATGTTTTGTTGATTCTGAGGTATCAAAACCAACAAGGGGGAAGGAGACATACATCTGAACGCTCAACAAGTACACATGATGAACTTTATACCTTATTTAAGGTCATTCCGGGAAGACAAAAGTCATAACCGCAGAGAAAATCAGTGTTGTAACTCGTGGCTTTTGGTGTATTATTCCAACTACGTGGGGGAAGAGATGTAAGAAACCGTTTCTCTGATGATAAAAGAGGTACACAATTGTATGATGATTCCTCCAGTTAGTCAATATCCTACACGAAGAAATGTGTTCATCCAGGGCGTACTTGATTTTTATGGTACTGTTTTGGTGTTATCATTTCGACTACATCCGGTACTTAGTTGTTTTTATGGTACTGTCTTGGTGTTATCATTTCGACTACTTACGGGATAAATTGCTTACACTCGGGGCTTAGTTGACTTTGGAGTAGCAATTCTCATCTGTAATTTCATGAAGGGAGAAAAGTGCATTTTTGGGTCTTAATTGATTTTGAAGCTACGTTTTCGACTTTATTGATGGGATTGAGTGTGGACTTAGGGTTTTTGGGCTTCATATAATGAGACTTATTGCATCACTTCAACTACATGGGGGAACTGATCTCTTGATACTTTTGGTATGCATTACTTCAGCTTCCAGTGAGAAGAAAAGTAAGAAGAATTATTCAAGCGTGAGAAGATACGTTGCTGATCTATTTGATGATTCCTCGAACGGATAATCACTATGCTTATTTTTAAAAGGATCAACAATATTTGATGTGGTTTGCTACTTATTTTGATGTGCACTTAATCATTCTAAGCTTGTAAGAAAGCTGTGAAACTGCTCAAGAGAGGATTGCTCGTTTGGGGGGAAGCTATGAAAGCTTCTAAATAAATAATATGTAGCATGGATTAGGGGGAAGCTAATTTAGAAGCTTCTCCTTAACCAGAAGTGTATGGGTTACTTAGTTCATGCCTATTACAGTATTTCTCCTACAAGGTACTACAAAGATGATTCATAGTGGAGTGCAGACTTGAAGTCAAATGAAAAGCAAATTCTAAAAAACTTCGACATGACCAGAAGTGCAGGAAAATGAAGTTTTTCAAGACATGCAGCTAATTCAGAAACTTCGAGATGACCAGAAGTGTATGAAGAAATTTAAGCCTTCAAGTAGATCTAAGGCCACTAAAGACATCATCAGCATTGGAAGCTTCGTAGAAATTCTTGTTCTTAATCATTATGTACTTGTTAGGAAAATATTGGGGAAGCAATCAAAGCTTCAAGATAAGGATGCTCAAAATAAGACGAATATTCAAGAGCCTCGAAAGCTTTGGTGGTGGAAGTTTAAGAGATGTTTCATAACATCAAAAATCTAAGCTTCTCATCCTCTTGATTACTCCGAACATAGATTCTTTTTGTTGTCATAAGACGAACGACTACTAGATCATTAAAGATTATCTCGGGTGAGGTTTTATTATGTTTTCGTTTGTTGTTTTGCCTTAACCAAATAAAGGAAGAATGAAACAGATTACGTTCGTGTTCTTTCTTTGTGATGTTCAGTTATTGGAAAGCGGGCTTGTGTTTCTCACATTTCAATGATGTTTATGGTTCAACAAACAAAATCTTTAAAGTTTTTATTAATGGTTGAATTCATTTGAGATAAAGATTTGATTTTCATTTATACGATTTGAGACATGAGGATGGTGATGGGATAAGATTAGATTGTGGTTTGTTGATGTTTAATTTGGGACGAAGGGATCAAGAGTTAGGTTAGAGGATTTTTTGGATGTGGTGTTGACGATGGGTTTATAGGTTAGATGTTGTGGCTGTCGTTGTAATGGTGTTGGCTGTGATGTTTGTTGATGTAGTCGGTTTGGGTTAAGTTTTAATAACTCGCTGCCAAGAATCAATTTGGCAAGCGTTTTGTTTAGATTTGACCATGTAAAAGTCTTCAAAAAAAACCTGTACACCAACTTGCTATGGCAAACCTGTCAACTCGCTACACAAAAATACGGCTCTTGAGGTGTTTCGACCACTGACGTATCTGGTGGTGCTTCGTCTGGCTTCTCGACAAGGAAATCCGCTAGGATCTGTCCTTTCATGGATGTCCTTGGCCGGTACGTGATATTGTGTTCTCCCAGCATAACGCTCCATTTTTGTAATCGCCCGGCCGCATCGGGGCGGGATATTATTTGTTTGATGGGTTGATCGGTAATAACCACGATAGGGTGTGCTTGGAAATATCTTCGTAACCTCTTGGCTGCGAACACCAATGCCAGAACTAGCTTTTCCATTGGTGCATAGTTTAGTTCAGGGCCTTGCAATGCGCGGCTTACGAAATAGACTGGCGTCTGAACCGTGCCTCTTTCAGTCATCAGGACGGCACTAACAGCTCCGTAGGAGGCAGACAAGTATACGATCAGCTCTTCCTTTGGTTTGGGTGCTACCAGCAGGGGTAGCTCTGACAAGTGTTGTTTTAGTTGCTTGAAGGCTTGTTCCGCTTCTGGTGTCCAATGAAAGTCGCTCTTTTTAATGCACTTCTTCAAAGTTTTAAATAGTGGTAAGGACTTTTCCGCTGACTTGGAGAGGAACCTATTCAGACTGGCCAACTTCCCATTGAGGCTCTGGACCTCTTTGATTGTCCGTGGGGACGGAAGTTGCATCACAGCCTCTGTTTTGTCAAGGCACGGTTTTATCCCTTCTGGGATAATCATGTATCCCAAGAACATGCCTTCTACTGCCCTAAACGTACATTTTTTTGGATTAAGCTTCATGTTGATTTTTTGAAACGTACGGAACATTTCGTCAACGTCTCGTAGCATCTCTGCTTCTGTTTGAAAAGTATTACTTTATTAAGTGGTGTGTAAATGAATGCACATATCATATAATTTAGACGGCGTTTATTTGTTGATAATTGTTTGAGATCTTTTTGAAACGCATGATATAGTATTCGCATATTTGTCTTGGAGTTGGGAAAATGGTACTAGGATATTTATTTTGTTTGTTTGATGACACGACAATTCTATTCGTTTTGGTTGGTGTAGAATATCTATGTTATCTAATCTCATAATGAAATGACAAAGAACTAGAGAGAGAAAGTGGAAGGATTAACACTTTTAGAGAGGGAAAGGAAGAGAGAAATATTAGATTAAGAATGAAATGTAAAAGTAACCAACCCTCTCCAAGGTATGGAGAGGGGTATTTATATGACAATATATGGCCGGCCATAGGCTTTAGCATGGGCTATCAATGGGCCTTCGCCTTTCTACCTTATCAAGGTTCCAAAAACTATACTACAAGCCTATCTTACGATATTATGGAAGTGACCGATACTTTTCGTATTCCTAAGAATCTCCCCCTAAGGGAGGTCACTCCATTTTACAAAACGGCTAATCTTAGCATACTATGCTTGTCTTCAGTCTTGAGCTTGTAGTCTTTAAACTTCAATCATTAACTTGTGATATGTTGTAGTGATCTTTGACTTTAGGCTTGAGCTTGTTCCCTTAAGCTTGACTTGTAAGTAAACTTGAACTTTTTGAGATTATCAACCAAGCATAATCTCTTATCATCATCTTGAGATATTTTTGCCATCTTATGTACTTGTGACTTTCAGACCGATATGCTCATACTTTTTTTGAGATTGAAAGCTTGAATAAAACATCTTTCTTGAAGTTCTTTAACTTTAACACTTCGTCGCTTCAAGAAGGACGTGTGGTATCAGAGTAGCGGAAGTCTTGAAACATGTACTTGAGCTTTCATAATGTCTTTACATATGTCGATCGAGTATGAGCATGTGGCTATGAATCTTGACTTGTCTTGATCTAACTACTGCTACCATCGGGATTACCTGCATGAAATGGTTAGTGATAATCAACATGTATGGACGAAAGTGTCTTTGTCACTTCGTCAAATACGGTTGCAATAACCACAGTTCCTCGTTGATCAGTATAAATATTGCCTGTGATCAGGTAGTATTCTAAAGAATCTCCTTGACAGGGTTTCGCAGCTGCACTAGCCGTTCTTATTACCGGAGCGTCTCAAAGCAGACAACACTGTATGAGTGAACCAGTAAGACAAAGTCTCACCGATTGAGATAAAAATTGATTTGAAAAACAATCGACGTGTCACTTGCTAAAATGTTTTTGTGACACATCGAAAGTTTTATGCATTTCGAAATCCATCACTTGTCAATTCATAGTCTGGACCGAATCGATATCCAGTGTCACAAGTTCGATCCATATAGGATCTCACAAGTCACCTACCGCAGAGCTTGTTTGATGTTGGGTCTGGAAGGATTTCCTTCGTCATTGTAAATACTTTAGTATCACTCTGATGTTCTGGTAATATCACAAGGATAATGCGTAGGACTCTTAAGTTACTACTTGTTTTCATAATGTGTGAGCAACAAATATAATTGAATAGTGTCCTGGTGAGATTTATGGATGATCTCTTTTGGATCTAGTCTCAATAGTGCACATTTGGTTTTAGTAATCGGAGGCTGGAGCAGACTGTCACCTTTTCAATACTAACTAACTCGGAATGAGAGAGTTGATAGAAATGCATGTAATCTCTGTGAAAAATGAAACAGGAGTCTTTTAAGAGACCTTGAGTGGCTAGGGAGGGTTGTGCATCGTATCACTAAGTCCATGATGACTATCTTCAATACCAGACAACGGCTTAGTGTTTCTGATAGCATATGTATTGACCCGGTTTCTGCCTAAGTGTAAGGATGGCTTATTTCTTTTCACCCTTTATCTTAACTTTTCTTTTTCATTCTTCAACCGCTTCAATGCTTACAAAGACGTCATAACTAACACCTTGTTGGGTTTGTTGCAATGCTAGCTTTGTCTCAGTCGGCATTATTCCCTTTTCTCACTTTACTCCTTTTGTATCATACCTAAGGACTTCTATTTTAACTAATGGAATGTCCCTAGGTAAATCCCTCTGGTTCTGGCGATGTGTCACAAAAACTCTTTCCTGAGTGACACGCGACTGATTTTCAAATCAATTTCTCATTAATCAGTGGGTTTTAATCTACTGGTTCACTCATTCTGTGCTTTGTCTACTTTGAGATGCTCCGGTTTGAGAACGGCTAGCACAGCTGCGAAACCCTGTCAAGGAGATTCTTTGGAATTCTACCTGGTCATAGGCAGTATTTATACTGATAAACGGGGAATCGTGGTTCTTGCAACCTTATTCAACGAAAGTAAACAAAGACACTTTCGTGTGTTTATTACTAACGTATACTTGCAGGAATCTCGACAGAAGCAGCTGTTGGCCAGAGACATGTCAATTCACAGCCCCATGCTCACACTTCATATTCTTAATCAAAGACATCATGATAGCTGAAAGACCTACAACACAGCTTCCGCAACTCTGATGCTATCATTATCCAGAAAAGTGTGAGCATGCCAGTCTGAAGGTCACAACATCACATTGAGGCAATACTTCACTACAAGGATGATTAAGAGATTTACTATGGCTGATGATCTCAAAGAAAGCTCAAAGATCACACAAGTCAAAGGAACTATGCTTAAATATCACTATTTACCATACAAAGATAGTACTTGAAGAATTAAAGACTACGAGCCAAAGTCAAAGATCAACTCATAGAATGCTAGGATTCAAATTGTAATTTCTGGGGTGACCTCCCTTAGGGGGAGATTGTTAGGATTAAGAAAAAAACTCGGTCACCTCGTGTATTTTCATGTTTAGCATAGCTCGTAGTTTTGTTAGAAATCGTATGATTTATGGTATTGGGTCGGGTCTTTACCTACTGTAAGCCCACATCATAGCCTATTTTAGGGGCGTTTTGTAAGACATATTTAAACCCTCTCCACACATGGAGAGGGTGTTGGAAGAATTCATTTCACACACATATCAAAGTATGTTTTTACATATTCTCTCCCTCTACTTTCTCTCTCTTGAATCATGACTATCTTTACTTGGTTTGATTCTTCAAGACCACCGGATCTAAGTTTATTTTGTTTCTAACAAGGTTTTTGAAATTTTCTATAACATGTAGATTACTAAAAAAGTAATGTAACATGTAGATGTAAAACAAATTGAGCAGAGCATACACTGATAACTTCATCTGCAGACTTAGCACCCTTAAGAACACTCTTTCTAAATATTCATTCGAAAGACACCATAGCCACCAAAGACGAGCTTAAACCATTTTCTACATTCTCATCTCGTATGGCTGCACTAGATTTCATTGTATGTGATGAAAGTGACATGTTTGTTATGAATAATAACAGCAATATGGCAAAAAATTTAGCCAGTCGGAGGTATATGTTCTTCCTCCTTATCATATTACAGCTTTTTATCTAGTGAAACTAGCAAAGCTGACTTTTTGGTCTAAAAGGGTTAAAAGTAACTCGACTTGTATTTCTGATGGATAAAGTTCATTAATCATTGTATTCAACCAAACAAATTATTTTGAAATAATTAGCCTTTTGTTGTTGTACTTGAGACAACAGTTACTCATAACAATATTTTGAACAAAAAAACATTTCTGGTCAAGTCATCCCTACTTGACCCGCTACTTTTACGCAAGCTTGACAATGAAAGTAAAGTCCCAGAGGGGGCAATTTTGACCCGCTTAGTTTTGGTAAAGAAAACCCTGCTACTTGTATATGTGAAGACACCGAAGCCAAATCAAGATCCAAAACTCTCCCTTGAAAATTTAGGAAAGCTAATATCGACTCGGATGAAGTGGTTGCTGCTGATCAGGACATTGAAAACGAACCAAAAGTGTCTAACCAGGATTAATATGACGATCTTATGGGCCCACAATTTTTATAATTAGTCAATGAGACAAATGTGGATGATGATCCTTCAATATCTGAATTAAATCAGCCGAATTAAGCAAACCTAATCTAGGGTTTTTGTTATTCGGTTCATCCTTAAACCTACTGCCCATTTTTAGTAATCCCTAAAAGAGTTTTTCAAAGTGTGATTCAATCCTACATCTCTTCCAGCAGGTTTATATCATTGGTTTACAGGTTCTCAAGGTGTGAAAATCAAGAAGAAACGCTTAGGGTTTGATTTGGTGATTTTCGGTTCATTTAGTCGAATTTCGATTCAACCAAAATTGGTAGAAACCCTAGATATACTTTCTGATTTTCGGTACAGACTCTTGTGGTTGGTTTTAGTACTTGGATCAGGTTGTAAGGTATTACAATAGTTGTTTGGGATATACGTGAAGCAAGGCTAGCATCTTGGCGTACTTGGTTGACGTGTTGTGTGAGCAACCATAGAGGTGGTATTTTAACCAATAAGTTTCAAAGGTTTAGGTTCTCGTTTGCTTTGTTCAATACATTCATCAAAGGTTAGTTTTCTCATAATATTTGTGTGTAAATCATATATGCTAAACTAGATCCATATCCGTTACGTACTCATAGTAAACATGGTTTACTAGTTCTTAAATCCTAACAGTGGCATCACGAGTCATCCTTGTTTGGTGTTTATGGGTTACACACTAATATACACGCTAGGGCTGCATGAGAAAACGTTTTATTTATTGTTTTATTGGAAAATTATAGAAACAATATACAATTCTTGCCATAAAGAATAAATAAAGACCTAGAATCTAAACTAATGGTTACTTGTTAATAAGAAGAATAGATTAAAAAATTAAAAGTTAATTAAGCTGTCATGTTATTCTATTCTTTATCTCGGCCTTAAGACTTACGCAATCATGTTATATGATGGATGTGGCGATATAGGCACTTTAGCCAAAAACCTAGTGAGAGTCTTTTGGTTCTCCGTTTGAGGAAGACTCTTTTGAGAACTTAGGGTATTATATGATTTACTGCTTTTAAGTATGGATTCAGTCTTCACCTCATCCTATTAATCTGTCTGTTTTAATTGCTTATATGTGATATTTCATGTGACTAGAATATATGCAAATGGACTTTATGAAACTTTAAAATGGATTAATACTTAAAGAGAAACTTGGTTTGAACATGTCTGATAAATTACACACATAATTAATATACTCCTTGTGACCAGTTATGTGTTATGTTAGGAATTAAGGGCCTTTACAAGTTAATACTACTGAAAGGACTTAGTATTGCTATTTGAAGATTTGTACTGATACTGAAGATTAAAGAATGTAAACTAAGTCATTAGTACTGCTAGTTAGTTTATTAGTACTGCTAGTTATAGTTAGTACTGCCAGTACAAAATGATAGATCATTAGTACTGCTAGTTGTAATAGTTAATATTGTTTGTATAAGAAGTTAGTACTGCTTATGTGATATGCATGAGATATATTAGGAATAGATATGCATGATCACTTAACGCGTTTTGTAAGCCCATTAGGGGTTTCCTTAGTGTATAAAAGGAACCCTACGGCATAGTAAGCTATATAAGTTTTCATAGTTAGTTATTCTGTAACCTAGGCAGAATATTTGCAATCAATATATATTCAAAGTTTTGTTTACATTGTTCTTCTTAGTATTACAAGTTAGATTCCACATAACTTGTAGTATTCATAATCATAGTTTCTCACATAGTTAGTTTGGAATAATCCAAGTTAACTAAGCTTTAACAAGCTAAGAAGATCTATTCATTGGGACTCACAAGTGGTATCAGAGCTTGTAGAGAAACTCTGAATAAGAAGAACTCTTTCAGATCCAGATCTCTACCTACAATACAAGATGTCTGGTAAAGAACATGCACCACAAATGGCACCAGTAGAATCTCCTCAAATGATATCTACTGTAAAGCTACCTATCCTCAAGAAAGGTGAATACACCCTTTGGAGCATGAGGATGGAGCAGTACCTCACAAACACATATTATGGCTTGTGGCGAGTAATCATGAATGGTGATGAACCTGTATAAACAACAAAAGATGAGAATGGTGTTGAAACTAAAGTACCTCCAAAGACTGCTCAAGCTATATTGGCAAGACAAAAAGAAAGAAAAGCTAAAAGCATTCTGCTTTTAGCTATTCCTGATGAGTATCAACTGAGGTTCCATACAATCAAGGATGCCAAGTCTTTGTGGGCTTCTATCAAGAGTAGGTTTGGCGGCAATGTTGAATCTAAAAAGATGCAGAAGAATATCTTAAAGCAACAATTTGAAAACTTTTCTGTATCTGACACAGACGGCCTAGACAAAGCATATGATAGGTTTTAAAAACTTATCAGCCAACTTGAAGTTCATGGTGCAGCTGTTTCAAATGAAGATGCAAATTAGAAATTTCTAAGAGCTCTACCTTCATCATGGAACAACATAGCTTTGATTATGAGAAACAAAGAGGGTATAGATGAATTAGATATTGATGATCTATATAATAACCTAAAAGTGTTTGTAGCTGACATCAAAGCTTCCTCTGGATCATCTTCAAACTCTCAGAATGTGGCATTTCTCTCTGCAGAAGACACTAACAGTATTAATGAAGTTAATACTACCAATGGTATTTCTACTGCAGTAGGTCATAGCTCTCAAGGACAAGCCTCTTCATCATCGTATACTGATGATCTAATGTTCTCATTCTTTGCTAATCAGTCAAGCGGTCCACAACTTGATGATGAATACCTAGAGCAGATTGATCATGACTATTTAGAAGAAATGGACCTTAAATGGCAGGTGGCTATGCTTTCTATGAGGGTTAAGCGGTTTTATAAGAAGACTAGAAGAAAGTTAATCTTCAATGGCAAAGAACCTGTAGGTTTTGATAAAACTAAGGTTGAATGCTTTAACTGTCATAGAAGAGGCCATTTTGCCAGAGAATGTAGAGCACCAAGAAATCAAGGGAACATGAATGGAGATGTAGGGTATAGGAGCAGGGACAACACCAGAAGGACTGTACCAATAGATACCTCTGATGCATTGGTCATTCAGGATAATGATTTGATTGTGTAAGATAGATTGGGATATGATTGGAGTTATATAGCTCAAGATGAACCAACTGAATTTGCTCTTATAGCCTACACTTCAGGATCTGACACAGAGGTATAATCTTGTTCTAAAAACTATGTTAAGACATATGAAAAACTTCAAAAACAGTTTGATGAACAAAGACAAACTCTTATTAAGGCTAATCTAGAAATTGTAGCTTATTAGTTAGGCCTAGAATCTGTAAAGGCACAGTTAGTTATTCATCAGAAAAATGAAGTTGTCTATGAAGAAAAGATTGTAGTCTTAGAATTTTAAGTAAAAGACAAAGGTAATGCTGTCACTAGACTTACAAATCAGTTAGAACAAATCTTAAAAGAAAAATAAGATTTGAAATCTAAACTAGAACAGTTTGAAACATCTTCTAAAAACTTAAATAAACTAATTAATAGTCAATTGAGTGCTAAAGATAAAACTGGTCTAGGATATGGAGATCAATTGAGTGAAAGTGATAGTGAAGTGCTTACAAGTGTCTTTGATAGTCGTTCAAGTGATGGAGATGACAATCAAACAAATGATAGGTTCAAAAAGGATAATGGATATCATGTTGTTCCTCCTCCTGTAACTAGGAACTACATGCCTCCACTTGTTGACCTATCTTTTGCAAGATTGGATAATTCTGTTTATAGGCCTACAGCAAATAAGACTAGTGCTAGTATGTCTCAAGTTGAAACAGGTAACACTCTACCTAGTAATACTAGTGTAGAAATGCCTAGGGTTAAATCTGTTAGGCCTAGTGGAGTTATCATTGAAGATTGGGTTAGTGATGATGATGAGGATATATTTCAGTCTGAGGACTCCCAAACAACAATCAAACCTAGTTTTAAAAAGATTGAGTTTACTAAAGCTAAGAATGAACCTGTTAAATCTGATAAACAAGCTGTAAAACCTAGGATGGCCACTCAATCTCCTAAGGTAGATAGAAAAGATTAGAATGGGAAGATGACTCAAAAACTAAGGTTAGGTTTTGGGTTTACTAAGAAAGCTTGTTTTATTTGTGGAAGTTACAATCATCTAATAAAAGACTGTGATTTTCATGAAAAGAGAATGCCTAAAGAAATTGTTTTGGGAAAGGGTACTGGTCATAGGGAAGATAGACCAATTTGGAACAACACTTAAAGAATAAATCATCAAAATAAATTTGTTCCAACTGCAATCTTAACTAGGTCTGGAAGAATACCAGTTAGTACTACCAAGCAGTATGTTAATACTGCTACCCTTAAAAATAGAGTGAATGTTTCAAAATCAAAAATAAATACTTTTCCTAAGTCACATTCACCTATTAGAAGGCCTTTTTATAAATTAACAGTACTTAATACCAGGGTTTCAAAAGTAATAGTTAATACTGTTAAAGTAAATAGTGTTAATACAGCTGGGCAAACAGCAATTTGTACTGTTAAGGGAAATGGGGTCACTATTGTTAAGGCCTCAGCAGGTTGTGTTTGGAGACCTAAAATGACTGATTTAAACAATGGCTCCAAAGACAATAGTGTATCATGGATCTCAAAAAGAGTAAATTATATTGATCCATAAGACAGACTCAAGTCAGTAGTGGCTTGGGTCCCCAAGAGAAACTGACTCTCTTATTTTTTTGCAGGGGAATCCACAACAAGCTTTAAAGTACAAAGGAATGTTTGACAGTAGATGCTCCAAGCATATGACATGGAACAAAGCCTTACTTACTGACTATCAAGATGTTGATGGAGGTTTTGTTGCTTTTCGTGGAAATACTAGAGGTGGTAAGATAACAGGTATTGGTAAGATTAGAACTAATAAAATAGACTTTGAAGATGTGTTTTTTGTGAAGGAACTTAAGTTTAATTTTTTCTCTATCTCACAAATGTGTGACAAGAAAAACAGTGTTCTTTTCACTGAAATTGAATGTCTTGTTTTGTCTCCTGATTTTAAGCTAATTGATGAAAGTCAAGTACTGCTTAGAGTCCCGAGGCAAAATAATATGTACAGCTTTGATTTAAAGAATGTTGTTCCTTCTGGAGATTTAACTTGTTTATTTGCAAAAGCCACAATTGATGAGTCTAAACTATGGCATAGGAGGATGGGTCATGTGAATTTTAAAACAATAAATAAACTTGTAAAGGGAAACCTTGTTAGAGGTCTTCCTTCAAAGACTTTTGAAAATGACTATACTTGTGTTGCTTGTCAGAAGGGAAAGCAACACAAAGCCTCCTGTAAGGCCAAACTTGTGAGCTCTATTAGCCAACCTTTACAGCTATTGCATGTGGATTTATTTGGTCTAACATATGTAAGGAGTATCAACCATAAGACCTACTGCCTTGTAGTGACTGATGACTTTAGCAGGTTTAGCTGGGTTTTCTTCTTAGCCACTAAGAGTGAAACTAGTGGGATTCTTAAGAAATTTATAACATAAGTAGAAAACCAATTAAACCATAAGGTAAAAGTAATCAGGTCTGATAATGGGACAGAATTCAAGAACAGGGAAATGGATGAATTCTGTGGGCAAAAAGGGATAAAAAGCGAATATAGTGTTGCCAGAACTCCACAACAAAATGGAGTTGCTAAAAGAAAGAACAGGACCCTGATTGAGGTAGCTAGAACTATGCTAGCATACTCACTTCTACCTACTATATTTTGGGCTAAAGCAGTTAATACTGTTTGCTATGTCCTGAATAGGGTTTTAGTGACCAAGCCTCATAACAAGACACCCTATGAACTTATTATTGGCAGACCACCAAGCATAAGTTTTATGAGACCTTTTAGATGTCCTGTCACTATCCTAAACACCCTTAACCCTTTAGGCAAATTTGATGGGAAGGCTGAAGAAGGGCTTTTAGTTGGGTACTCTGTCAATAGCAAGGCTTTTAGGGTATTTAATACTGAAACTAGAAAAGTTGAAGAGAATCTGCATGTAAAGTTTCTTAAAAATAAGCCAAATGTTGTAGGACAAGGACCTAACTGGCTTTTTGATATTGATTCCTTAACAAACTCTTTGAATTATCAACAAGTTACTGCAGGGAATCAAACTAACAAAAATGCAGGTCAACAAGAAACTAATGGTGATATAGGTTTAAAGAAAAATGTTGATGCTGGACATACTGAAGAATAGAATGTGTCTACTCAACAATATATTGTGTTCTTATTATGGTATTCTTTCTCTTCAAGCTGCAAGAGCTCAGATCACAAGGCTGTAATTGATACAACTAATGATACTGCTGGTAAAAAGAATGTACAAGAACCAGCAAGTGAGTATGATCAAGCCTTGAAGAATATTCTTGAAAGGATGATGAATCAAGAAAAGGAGGATACAGAGAAATCAGATGATGTTAGAAAAGAATTTGAATCACAATGTAATAGCCAGCTTCTTCAAGAGAAGGTTTCTAGAGCTAGCAGTACTAACAGTTTTACTATTGTTAGCACACCAGTTAATACTGCTAATGTATTCAAGGGAGTTAAAGCTGCTAGTGCATCAATAACTTTCAGTCCTATTAGACCATCAAGTGGACCATTATCTGTCCTTAATTTTCCACATGATCCTCTCATGTCTGAACTGGAGGATACTGCTAAAATACAAGGAACTGGCATTTTTGGCAGTGCCTATGATGATGAAGATTTGGATACTTACAATTCTCCTTATGCTGATGAGAATGTGGGTGCAGAGTTTGATTTCAACAACATGGAACCTTCCACTGTTGTCAGTCATATTCCCACAACTAGAATACACTCTATTCATCCTAAAGCTCAGATTATAGGAGATCCCAAGTCAGCAATTCAAACAAGGGGTAAGATTAAGAAGAGTTCTAGAGAACATGCTATGATTAGCTACATCCAAAAAAAGAGAAGGACAAATCACAAAGATTTCCAGAACTGCTTATTTGCTTGTTTTCTTTCTCAACATAAACCCACAAAGATAACACAAGCCCTTGATGATGAAAGTTGGGTTGAAGCAATGCAAGAGGAGCTGCTTCAGTTTAAGATTCAGAAGGTTTGGACTCTAGTTGACTTACCTTATGGCAAAAAGGCTATTGGTACAAAGTGGGTATATAGAAATAAGAAAGATGAAAGAGAAATAGTAGTCAGGAACAAGGCCAGACTGGTAGCACAAGGATATAAACAAGAAGAAGGCATTGATTATGATGAGGTTTTTGCTCCTATTGCTAGGGTTGAAGCAATCAGTTTATTTTTGGCCTTTGCATCATTTATGAACTTTCCTGTGTATCAGATAGACGTTAAAAGTGCTTTTCTCTATGGCACTATTGAAGAGGAAGTATATGTTTGCCAACCTCTAGGTTTTGTGGATCCAGAATTTCCAGATAAAGTTTACAAAGTAGAGAAAGCCTTATATGGTCTACACCAAGCTCCTAGAGCTTGGTATGAGGCACTCTCTACCTATCTGCTGGATAATAGATTTCACAGGGGACAAATTGACAAGACTTTGTTCATAAAGAGACTCAAGGGTGATATTCTACTGGCACAAGTATATGTAGATGACATCATCTTTGGTTCCACTAAGAAATCTTTATGTGATGAGTTTAAGCAGATAATGCACAACAGGTTTTAAATGAGTTCAATGGGAAAACTTACTTTCTTATTGGGTTTACAAGTCAAGCAAAAAGAGGATAGGATCTTCATTAGTCAGGACAAGTATGTTGGTGAAATCCTGAAGAAATTTAGCTTTTTCAGTATAAGGTCAGCCAGTACTCCTATGGAAACTCATAAAGCTTTAATAAAAGATGAAGATGGTGAGGATGTTGATGTTCATTTATATAGGTCAATGATTAGGTCATTGATGTATCTTACATCCTCTAGACTAGATATTATGTTCTCAGTTTGTGCTTGCTCAAGATTTCAAGTTCAGCCAAAAGTTTCCCACTTGAATGCAGTAAAAAGAATCTTTAGATACCTAAAAGATCAAACCCAAATTGGGCCTTTGGTATCCTATGGACTCTCCTCTTATATTGGAAGCTTTTTCAAACGGTGACTATGCAGGTGCCAGCTTGGACAGGAAATCCACAATAAGAGGTTGTCAATATCTTGGTTCAAGGTTAATCTCTTGTGGTGGCTAACTCAACTACTAAAGCTGAATACATTGCTGCTTCTCACTGCTGTGGTCAAGTGCTTTGGATCCAAAATCAAATGTTGGATTATGGATTTAATTTTATGCAGACAAAGATTCATGTTGACAATGAGAGTGTTATTTGTGTTGTCAAGAATCCTATCTATCATTCTAAAATAAAGCATATATAGATCAGGCATTATTTCATTAGAGACTCTTATGAGGAGAGACTGATTGAAATGGTCAAGATACATACAGATCATAATGTTGCAGATCTTCTCACTAAAGCCTTTGATGTAAGCAGATTTAATTTTCTAGTGGAACAATTCCTTGCTTTAAGTGAGGATATTAATTGGATTAAATTCCTCCTCACTTGACCTTATCCACCACCTAGAGTTTAAAGAGATTATCCCTCCACAACCGCCTCCGCTCCAAACTCTCCAACCAACTAATCTTGTAACTTGCCTCCAAATAATCGTCAAACCCTTTTGTGTCGCAAGCAAGTCAAAATTCCTTCTATGGCTATTTAGGATTTTTCTTTATGTATTAATATGCCTCTAAAGCATATTTATTTTTCTTTTTATGAATGCTTGTGTGTTGTTCACACACATTGTCCTAAATGAATGAAGTATCTTTTGCTTTGATGTTTGCTTGCACTTGTCATATTTTTCCTTCCTTCTTGCTACATGTTAGAAATATTTGTATTGTTCTAACTCGTTTTTGTAGCCAAGAAACCATAGCTCGATTCCTTGGTGCCCTCGAACGAGGGGGAGCACACATCAAGGGGGAGCATTTATTCCATCGATTTTACTAGCAACTCTCGACGATGCCTTTTTGATTTTACAAAAAGGGGGAGAAATGACATAAAACTCACTAAATACTTGTTTAAAAATAATTTTACATTTAATGAGTTTAAATTTTATAATCATCAAAAAGGGGGAGATTGTTGATAGAAATAATGCCTAAAAACATTATTAATATTTTTCACATCTTTACGTTTTGATAATCACAAAATATAAAAACGTAATGTAAAATTAAACGTAAACAAGTAATTAGTAGTAAATATCGTGTTCGGAAAATTATATCACCTTCAAGGAATTGAATATAAATGCTTAATGCATTATAGATCAAAGAAATATTTTTTATTCAAACTTCATACTTTTATAAAATGTTGTAACATTTTTATAAACATTACAAAACATTTTCTACAATTAAAATAAATGTTTTATTCAAATAAACATTGTTTAAATCAAAATTTCGAGACCTAAAAAGGCTAGAAAGTTCTAGAAAATTCTCCCTACACAAAAGGACAAAATGCCTCAGCCCATTCACGGTGTCGGCCCCCTTAAATACACTGTCTCCCCTAACCATAAGTGGACCTCCTATATACTGATTCACCCTCAGTTTGTCCTATAAAACTAGTACACATTCCATACAAAATTCTCACCATTAGCACTCAAACATCTGTTCTAAAATAGCCCACACATCTCACTTAAATCCTTTGATTATTTAATTATAAAGCTTTGTTTCCAAGTGATCCAAGCTTAATTCCTCAAGTGCAAGAGAAGAATACTTCCATCATCAAGTGAAGAAGTATTACACATTAGTGTGTTGTTGCAATCTTGTAAAGTTATGTAGTTGTTAGATCTTTGTGATTGTTGTAAGTATAGTAAGAATCTTGGACTTGCCTATAGAGTTACGTTAAGGTTTATTATAGTAGGTGCTTGGTGAAGTTGTGGAGGTGAAGAAAACTAAGGTTGTAAAGAAGTTGTGAGTAGTCTTGATCAAGTCGTGAAGTCACTTTTGTGTAGTGAAGTTGTGAAGTTGTGTTAGATTGTATCGTAGCTAAAAAATAACTCGACATCTAGCTTAGTGTCAGAAATCAAGATAAGCGAAAGTTGTGTACGGTTTTCTCCGCCATAAGGGAGCTTGTTGACATAGTGAAGAAAACTCTTGAGTTAGGTGCTCGGGGAGTAGAGTAGGGCGAAGAGGTGCTTTATTACCGAAACACTATAAATCTTCGCGTTGTGGTTTGATTGTTCTTACTCTTATCTCTTGTCTTGCATTATTTTCTCATACTATCTTATTAATTGTTTAGATAAGTATATTGTTTATATTGTGCAAGTGTTGAATTCACATAAAGTCGAATCTAGAATTTTTACAAACACTTTAAAACCTTAAATTAAAAAGCGGTAAACTATTCAACCCCCCTTCTAGTTTTCCACAAAGCATATTATTCACCATTAGTCCTTTGAAGCTACAAAACATAACAAGTGCTAACAAAAGTTTCAAAGTTCATAAAACCACAACACCACTTTATCTATTAAAGATCCTTAATCAATTTCACACATCGAAAATCAATGGAATCTTCATTTTCAAATTCACAAAAGAGAGAGTTGCAACAACTATAAGAAAGACAAAGATAAACGAAAGAAGCATTCTTAGGACACTTTGAAGCAATCAAGAAACATTTAAAAAGTCTCCAGAATCTAAGGTTTACGTGTACGAGAACTGAAGTTAGATTTAAACGGGCATTTCGAATATACTTTGGTGAGGAGCATGATACCTTCAGGCAGAAGTTGGTCTAAAATATGAATCAATTGCAAATGCAACTTGACAAAGAAAATCTACATGAGTGCAAGACAAAGAAATGTTTTAAAGTGCTCAGAAAACACTTTGAGACCTTATTCACCTCGCAAAAGGTAAATTCTTCATATCATGATAGTTAAGATTTAAAAAAGAGCTTCAAAGACTACACAGGCAAGAAACCTCAAACTTACAAACGTGAGTTAATATACTACATGGATAGACTCGAGATGCAATTCAATAAAAGAGCACTTCATGACAGTGGAATGCAGCTTGGAAAAAGAACGAGAGGTTCATGCAATAAAGGAGATTGAAAAATGGTTGAATGAAAGCAAGATGCAGAATCAAGAGGGAATGGTAAATGAGGGTGTAGCATTGGATGTTGGTTTGGACTCTAAAGTAAGCACATATGACAATACATCAACGAAACAGTATGATGGAAGTAATAGTTCAGGATATGATGCAGATGCTGAAAGAGCACTGGTTGATAAGGTTGGGGGGTTTTTTTTTTCATCTGAACATAGATATGCGCTGTCAGACCCTCATATGACAACGACACATTGAATAAGGTTCATCATTCAAACAATGATACATTTGAAAATGTGTTTGCTCATGAGATACAAAATCATGAACAACCTGAATCTATTCCCGATGCATATGTAGTGAATAAGAATAATAGTAATGTTATTTATAATAAACCAAATAAGGATCCCTGATAGATGAAAAGTGAAGAACATTATGTGGCTAATGAGCAAGAACCCAAATGAGCATTATTGTTTCCCTTAGTCAAGATAATATTAAACCGTGAAGTGAAAAATTAACTAAGGTCATTCCGCGAAGCTCAACAAGTGGAATGCATTAGTTGACAAAGAGCTTGAGAGATATAAGGAAAAAGAAAAACATTTTGCAAAAGAAACAACAAATGAATCTGAATACTGAAAAAGATTAAGCTTTTAAATGAAGAAATTTCAAATCTTAAATCTCAAGCTTGTAAAAAAGAAAAGTCTTTCCACAAGGAGAATAAGAAGTATGCTGAGTATGTCTAACCGTTTTAAAAAAGAAAAAATGAACTTGAAAAAACAAATCATGAGTTTTTGAAACACATAAACGATTTTGATAATAAACTTCAAAAAATGGGACAGACTGCTCAGACTCTTCACATGTTGCTTCCAAAAGAAGATAGTGTCCATACGGGAAAACAGGGCCTTGGCTTTGAGAACAAAAATGATGTTGAAAACCCTTTTGTCCTGAACAAAGCTAAGGAGATTGCACCAAGTTTGTATAACATTGATAAAATAGGAAAAGACTCGCTTTTTGATCATAAGATCATGTCTGAAAAAGAGTTAAAATGTGAAGCTAAAAAATGTTTGAAAGTAAAACAAAGGCAATCATCGCTCTCGTATCAGGGCTTTGTATACGGTTTGACTCAGTTTGAAGAACCACCAAAAGTTCCTTTAAAAAGAATAAAAGTTAATTTTAAAAAAACACATGGAACAAGCTCAACTGGTAAATTATGATCCAAAACTTTAGACCAGTCTTCGAATGAAACACTTTTGCTTTGTCAAACATTCGATGCTTAATTTTGAAAACAAAATTGTTTCAAAGCAAAAGATTAATAGAGATGAAATTTTCACTTCTTGGAATCATGAAAATGATGTCATGACGAAAGTTCAAAATTGATTATCTGAAGAATTTAAACCACTAGCTAGAAACATTAATCTTCAACTGAAATACTTTGAACATAGTCTTGTTAAAGAAATGAAAGATGATTTAAAGTATGTCATGTCTCTTGAAGACGAGTTTGATGAAAAGTGTTTAATTTTGGACATTCAGACAGAAATTTTTCAAAACCCAGTTTAGTCAGTCATATAACCATGTGTATGAGAATGAGATGTTTGAATAAAATTCTTCTCTGGAAATTGAAAATATATGTCTTAAAAAGACCATTGCCCAATTTCAAAAAGATTTTTCCAAAAATAGAAGCACATTGTTTTGCTCTTGAATTTAAATGTCAAAATCAATCTTTAAAATCAGGGCAACATAGTCAAATTTTGAAAGAAACAAGCAATGAAGCCAAAGTTAAAAATGACATACATGTAATTGAATCAATTAACATCGAACTGGAACGTAAAGTGCTAAATTACTTGAGGAAAACAAGCATTTAAAAGCTCAGGTTAAAGAAAAGGTTTTTGCACATGCAACTTTACAAAACATTATAAAAAGTTAATCAGCAATAGTGCGGATACTAAGGTTTGAAAAAACCATCAATCTGGAGACCGTCGTTATAACCACTTAGAAACCAATAAGTTTGTTATACAACCTCAAATACGTTTTAAATCTGAATGACCTTAAATTTTTCAAAACCACAGTTGCCTACCAAGTTTATTATAGAAGAATGGATTTGTCAAAAAGACAATCAACTCCCATTAATTGGGGCCTAAAGTAAAGAACCTTCTTTTTAAACCTCATCATGTGTATGCATCTAGCCAAATGTGACCTACCGTCTATTTCAGGTTAGTAACCGTAGAGTCTTTATGTGCAATAAATATTATATCTAGGTCATTATTTATCATTATACTTTCGTTAGACATTTTATTATGACATACATTGATTTTTACGGATAACCGGATAGGTTATTCCTTGTACGTCGTAAAAAGAAATATTGAACGTAAATCCGTATCTTTAGACTAAAGTAAAAAGTCTACTTGCACAAACTATTTTTTTTATTTTTTTATTTCATATATGTATCCTAAATGTCGTAATTTTATTTTTAATGTTTACGTTTACCCTTCGTGGTTACGCCTAAACCTTGCAATATTTTACGTTTTACCCATTAGCCTTAATAATACCCACTTATATAAAAATAAACACAAAAGTTTATCACTATTTTGTCTCCTTCCCCTAATTTCACACGCCAAAACATACATGGACTCTCCATGTGTTGACTAACTAAATATTATGTATGTGTTGGCTAGATTTCAAAGTGTAGTAGGACACTTGGTGAGTTTCATCTGCATGCTAAGATCCTATCATCTAACTCAACAACACACTCACATAGATCATTCATCAAAAGACTAAAATATCTTCTCCTTTTCTCTTTATTTCCATCCACAATAAGCACACCAACACCTATTCCATCAATTTTTACTAGTTAACTTTGATCATTCAAGTGAAGTATTGAAGCCTTGATGCTTGTTCTTGATCCTTTTGTTATAAAACATCACCAACTTCATCATAATCATCATTTTCTTGAGGTTTAAGGTCTAAAGTAAAGGGGTTTATAAAAATCCTTGCAATGGTTATAAAATTATATTTGGTGGTTAAAAATCTTGGTTTGGAAGCTAGGGTATTGATTTTGGTTCTTGGTATTAATCTTCAAGGTCATCATAAGTATTATAGTTAAGGGTTTCATTAAAGTGTTTAAGGGTTACAGTGCTTGATGATCATGGTGTAAAAAGGTTCCTTGCAAGATTTGGGTGGATGAAAATTTATGCTAGATCAAGAAATTAGTTGATTTCTAATTATATTCATCATTTTTATAACACCCCGTGTTTTAGGACAATGTACGACGTTAATAAAGTCACTATTTATTTTTAGTATTGTACGCGTTTGTTTTTAATGAAAATCGTTAAGTTAAATCGCGTAAGCTAAAAATGATCAGTTAACGTAAATGGGAATTAAGTGAATTATTGTTTACGTCAAACAAGGGTTAAGTAATTATTTTGAGGATAATTATTAACATTACACAAGTTATTTTATCGGATACGTGAAAGTGTTTACGTTTCACGATAAATGACAATTAGGTTTTCCCGGAACCCTAAAAATTAACGTACGCTTCAACAAATACCTACGTTTTTATACAACGATCAAAGTTTATAAAACTTTGGGCATATGTATATATTTATACACATCTCATATGATTATACAAGATAACAAATACTTTACAAAATACCAAGACATTACAAGTAAACATTTATATAAAAACAACACTTTACATTTTATAAAACTTTACTTACACTTTCTTTTTATAAAAATACACAAGTAAACTAAAAAGAAATAAAGGAAAATAAGCTAGGAGCATCATCCCTAAACTTCATGGGATGATTCCCATTAGAAGGAACCAAGAGACCAAGACTTTAAAAGCCTTTGTTCCCTCCTTTCTTGTCCCCTTGAACCCACGGCACACCCCCCTCCCCCTTTGATTTTTCTAGTCAAACTTTGCAACTAGAAATATCTACATACTCTCCTATATATATTCATGCATGCATAAGTGAAGTTTACATACTCTTTTACTTAAGAAATTTCACTTTTCCTTTCTCCTTTCTTTCTATAAGCCACGGCTAAATAAGCCATCCTAAGCAAATCATACAAAGTTTTTCTACAATCCATACAAGCCTATACACATCAATCCTAAGGCATACTAAAGTGTTTTTTTTGATTTTTTTTTTTTTTTTTTTTTTTTTTTTTTGTTTTTTTTATTTTGTAATTTTTTCTATTATTTTTTATTTTGTTTTTTTTGTTTTTTTTTTTTTTTTTTTTTTTTTTTTTTTTTTGTATTTTTTTTTATTTTTTTTATTTTTTTTTTTTTTTTTTTTTTTTTTTTTTTTTTTTTTTTGTTTGTTTTTTTTTTTTTTTTTTTTGTTTTTTTTTTGTTTTTTTATTTTTTTTTTTTTTTTTTTTTTTTTTTTTTTTTTTTTTTTTTTTTTTTTTTTTTTTTTTTTTTTTTTTTTTTTTTTTTTTTTTATTTTTTTTTTTTTTTTTTGTTTTTTTTTTTTTTTTTGTTTTTTTTTTTTTTTTTTTTTTTTTTTTTTTTGTTTTTGTTTTTTTTTTTTTTTTTTTTTTTTTTTTTTTTTTTTTCCAAACATTGGTTCCATCATTTCTGCAAGATTAAGGAAAAAGGGAAGATTGGGTTCAAACCTAATCTAGGTTTTAAAAGCTGTAAGCTTTGATTTTGAGTCAAAACCTGGGTTTAGCACTTATTTCTCTCCTCATACATCGTGCCCTAAGGTCTTCCCTAATTCCTTCATACTTTTTTATTATCATTATTTATGTGTAATATATAAATATTGCTAAATCACCACTAAGGCACTTTTTATATGTAAAGATGAGTTTTTTTCATTTATGTTTTAAATTTATGCACTTATTCTTATGTCATATGGTTATATATTACCATAGGAAAAATGAATGTAAAAGTAACGTTAACATAAGGGTTTTAAGTAAAACATGTTGTATAATTAGGGTTTATAGAGGTTACTTAATCTACACATGTGAAAATAATGGAAAAGTAAATTGTTTAAACTTGTTACAATAAATTATAAGGAACTATGGATGAACTTGACATTATTATAAGGTAACACATATGTTAAAAATACTATTGAGGGTTTCTAAAGTAAACTTCTAAATTATATAATACATAAGACAAGGTTTTTATAAAGATATACACATGAATACTTTCATACAGTGGGTATGATATAATATAATAATAATAATGATATTCTCGTGACGATTCTAAAATGAAAAGAAACTCGAAAAACCGAATAAGTAACAGAAAAAGATAACGTTTAATTACGAGTTACGACCTATAAAAATACTTTTATAATCTATTTTTATAAAAGTTGACTATTCAATTAACAGAAACTAATATTTTTAAAACATCTAAATATGATATAACTTTTAATTACTAGATCGTACTCGAAATAATCGCTAAAAATGAAACTATAACGAATAAACTACGACGTTTACGATAATTAAAGTTTTATAAAAGTAATTTTATAAACTATGAACAGTAAAAAGCACTATTCATCAGTGGGATTAACTTTATAAAATATAATACCTCTTTTAATAACAAAGACGTACTCGAAGGAATCACTAAAATCGGGATTAAAATGGATAAGTTATTACAATTACGAGTTTACGCTAATTAAAACGTAAAAACGAGTATATAGCTGTTGTGAACAGTAAAAACACTATTCATCGCAGAATCTTAAAAACTTGAAAATGTATTATTTTGATCACTCGTCTTACTACGAAGACGTGGACGTAAGAAACGCGAGCAACGGACTTAAAACGACCAAATTAGGTCATTTTTACAAAAAATATATTTATAAACGTTTTTCTTATAAATGTTTTTACAATTATAAATATGTTTTCACTCAAACATTTAGATGGTGATTGAGCTGTATAGAATTATATGTGGTTATCGAAGTGCTATAATACTAGGGAGTTTCATAATGAGGCCTCTTCGGATGGCGTATCGACGAGTTGTTGGATTTACGATTTAAAGTATCCTAACTCCTCGTACGTCATGTCATGACCTCTTTAATTATGATAGCACGACATAACTACTATAAGATTATATTGAATGTTATAAATTAAAGTACTCGGTACTTATACGACCTTAATTTAAATAGGTTGCATCTATCGTCTTGCGTGACATTTTATCTGTGATTATTTGGACTATCTGTACTCAAGGTGAGTTCATAGCCCCACTTTTATAGTTTTTACTGATTTACTATTATTTGGGGTGGAAACATGCTTTGTTTTATAAATTGGACGCAAGTGTTTGAAGTATATTGATTATGTGTTTGCCTAAGTAGCGATAACCCTCCTGAGCCCATTATCATGAACTGTCAATTGCATAGATGTAGTTGTTAATTGCATTATGTGAGCGCGAATGTTATAAATAGATCTATTGGGATTAACCTCCCCGTTTGGGTGATTAGCTATCACTGGGAACGAACGTTGACCATGTCGGACTTGGATGTTGCGGGTTACAACATCTGTACGGGCAAAATAACTGCTAAAATAGCAAATATAGGTTGAGCTTCGGTGTCATGAGCTTAGTGCAACAGTAATCTGGTTTTGTGATTGTTGGCATATGTTGTAACATCACGGGAAAGTCTTGCGGTCCTGCATAATTTAAATACATAAACCTATGAATTCACCAACAATTTTGTTGACGTTTTAAGCAATGTTTTCAGGAGGTCAATAGGCACGAGGTGCCAAGGATGCATTGGATTATGTTTTGGATTGCACTGTTAAAGACTTATGTGCATCATGTTTTGGGAAATCTATGTTATCTTTTGTAATAATAAACAAGAACAAGTAAAGCTATAAGCTTTTGTAATATGTCTTTTATTTAAATCCAATGTATCAATCTAAACGACTTTTGGGTCGTTCTTATATATATCTTGTGCTGTTGATCTTGAAGTAACATGCCCCAGATCCTTATTCCGCTGCGACCCATTTTGGGGGTGTTACATCTAATCCACCCAAAACTAAGATGTTCAATCAAGTGAACAAGAGACGGGTATATTTAAGGATTAGATCTAAAAACAATAAGCTAGAAAAATAAGCACTCGAAAATAAGCTAAAATAAGCTCACTTGAAAAGCTCTAAATAAAAAACAATATAAAATAAGCTAGTCTAAATAGGCTATTAAAGAAGCTTATTAGAATATAAGCTTAAGAGATCGGATCCAAAAATAAGCTATAAGCATGAGATTATTTGGAAATAAGCAAAAGAAGAGAAAAAGTAGAAGAATAAGCATAAAAAGAAAATAAGCATCAAGAAATAATAAGCATTAAATAAAAACCAACCTTAAACATCTTCATTAATAAGCTCAAAATCTTGATTACAATAAGCTAAATAAGCTATAAAAGCTTTTACAATAAGCAAACTAATAAGTTAAAAGACATAAAAATAAGTTGCACTACTCCTACACTATATTGAAAATAAACTAAATCTAACAACACTTTCAAGCTGTTGTGCGTGTGAATTTATAACCCAAAGTAGGTGGGGGTATTTTTGTCATTTCAAGTCATCCACAAACAATATTACAAGATCTGAGGGTATTTTGGTGTTTTTGCCATCCACCAACCGCCTCATTATTGCCACATGATTACCTCGGACTGACACACGCCTACTTCGGACTGACACACGCAGAATGACACGTGTCATGCTCTGATTGGCCATAGCCGGTTCGCCTACCACTCGTACTGCCACCTGACATTCTCTGCCACCTCGGATGAACAGTACCTCGTACCTGCCACCTGACACCTAATCATTAGAAGGCCACGTGTCACCACCTGAGTTGTGCCACGTGGCTTGCCAGCCGTCACCGGAGCCACCACCGGTCAACGGTGGCGGATGATGGTCAACGGTGGTCAACCACCGGCCGACCATCAGTCAACCATCGTTGACCGCCAGTCAACGGCGTGTCCACAGCCGGGTTTGGATCGGGTCGAGTCGGGTCATGGGTCGGGTCAGGTCTGGATCGTATCCATGGCCGGGTGCGAGTGTCGGTCATAGGTCCTGGTTCGGGCCGGGCCCGGGTCGGTTCCGCACGTTTCAGTGGCCAAACGTCCATCATGTGGTGACCCACTGTCTGACACTTGTTAGCCAACGTGGCGATGCCACAGTCGCTGACGAGCTGAGTGGAATAAACCCCTCTGCAGGTATCGAACCCATGACCTTAAGGTTGAAACCTTAAGGGGCACCACTTTGCCAACTATGCTAAGCATAGCTTCATTTATAACATGGGAATTTAATATAAAACCCCTTCTTAATTTGGTCCAGATTAATTTAATTAGAAAGGTTCAAACAGGGATGAAAAAAGTTTAAAATAAAAAGGTTCAAATATGAAAGGCCTGTACCGTTAGACTCGTTAATTTCATGCTCTATTAATGGTATGAATCGCGTGAAATATTCACGACTTCGTTTTGAACCTCGATAAACGTGAAAACGACATCGAAAGTCCACACCCAAAAGTTAACCCCGTTTTTTTGCTTTGTTTGTCAATCATTTGTACTTGTAAGACATAAAAACAAAAAAACATAAAAGGAAATAAACATTAAAAAAGATTAATATACAAAACAGTAAATAAATAATAAAAAACTCTATTTAACAAAAAATACAACAATTTACACCCGGCCCCCCTCCCTATTATTTTACTCCCACAAACCGCCTCCACTAGACATACCCCCCGGTATTATTAATACAAAATTCCCACAACCCATCCCTCCTCCATTTTTACAGCTATCGCCCCCGCAAACCACCCCCTGCCCCACCGCCAACCCTAGTGATACTCCCCACCCGCCCTACCCCCGCCAAACCCCACCCACCCTTCCCCCCCCCCGGTCACCACAACAGATAACACCACCTAACATCACCCCCGCATAACTAACCAACCCCACTTATTAAATATTACATCTACACCTCACCAATATTTTATAATACCTTCAAACATATTGTCACAAATCTATATTTAATCCATATTTTGGTGTTTTAGTCCGTTTATTAGTATTTTTCGTGGTACAAATGATGAGTTGTGTTTTAGCACACATCAAAATTCTCCCCCACACTAGGCCATTGTTTACGAGGTCCCCCACGCAAGTAAATAATAAAACACATAAGAATGATCCTGAAAATAAATAATTTAAATCCCACTTTAAATTAATGACCCCGGTCACAAATCAAACTCAAGAACAAAAAAAAAGTTCTCACTAAAAAGGTTCAAAAATTATTTATTTCGAAAGCGTCCCTGTTTTAACCACTTATATAATAATAATAAAAACTAAGATAATAATTATATTACATTATTTAAAAGGCTTAAAGAACGGGAGTTCGTCATCCTTAATTTTCACAATCCCCAAACTAACTAAAATGAATCAGCACACCCGCCAAAGATAAAGATAAATTGCGAACACTACTCATAACATGTTAATTGTGTAAGTATATATCTTAAACATTTCACCCCATTATGTTCCTAAAATTCCTCTAAACAATTATTATTCTTATTGGTGACAAAATAAATTTATGCCTTATTAATATAAAGTAAACCGGTTTAGACGCACAATTAAGTTTAAATTCTTATCCCTAACGAGACGATTGGCAAGAATAAGGACAACATTAAGGTTCTAATTTCGCATGATTTAGGGTTATCCTTTTTTAATTCATCAAAACAACTCAACTACGAGTCCAGAGGACCGAGAGGCTTTATATAGATAACCCCGGAGTTACAAAATTGGCTCTTATAACTATTAATTATTATGCAACATTCTTAAACCTCGTCCTTTAATAGGCTGCAACATCGTTGTGAGGCCGGCAAGATGCCAGCAAACATATTTTTGACCTCGTGGTAATGTTCCTTGACTTTTTAGAAGGCTGCAACACTGTTGTGGAGCCGACAAGATGCACGCAAACTTTATCAGACTGAGAATATTATAACTATTTGCCATTATATTGAAGGATCAACATCGGTTTTGACCGGTAAACATGCAGCAAACTCTTATCAGCCACAGTTCTTATATTTTTCGTTCTCCACCCTTTAAAACGAGCTGCCGACATCGTATTGCGAGCCAGACAGTCAAGGAGTCATATCCCCACAACATTGACAAAAAACCTCGATGTGTACCTACTTCACAGAAGTGAATCTCTACGAAGTGATTTAAACTAAGAATCGCAAAAACCTAAAACAACTTTATTTTATTCCAACCATTTATATAGACGTTTATTAAGCTGATGGTAAGCAAAAAGCCCACAATTAACCTCTATGAGCTCTAAAGATATCCAACTAATCCACGCTTAGCATCAAACTTATATTTAACTCATTTATATTTCGTTCTTTGCAAAATTTTAAAGTTGAGCAAATGCTAAGTCTCGAAAGCTAAGGGGAAAGCTAGAGTTTAAAACTCGATCAAGTCAAAAGCTACCTAGTTCTACGGGCCTACTTATTTCTATACTTTATATATTTTCATCATTTTTTTTCATCATTTATATATATATACTATCATAACAATACTATATATTATTATAACATATCATAATAAAACAATAAAATTTAAAAATTTTGGTCAAAAACGGGGTTGCGTGGGAACACATATAGGCACAAGTATGATCACATTTCGATAGAAATCCCCCCACACTTAGAATGAAACATTGGCCTCAATGTTCAAAAATGTCGGGTTTTACCCCCACACTTAGGAATGAAAAAGGCAAATGCAAAAAATTCCAAGTGTGAAAGGGGAAAACAATATATTTTATACATACATGATCAGGATTAGGATTTCCTAATTAGTAAAAGTCGAAGACCTATGATTTGAGGGATTGAAAACAAGCACGGGTCTTCATGATCTTAAGAAATCCTACAAAAACGAAACCACATACCATAGAAAGAAACACGCCCCCACACTTAGGCTATAAAATCACACACTTATTTATTAAGAAAAATAGAAAGAAGAAAAGACACGGGTTGCCTCCTGAGAAGTACTTGTTTTTGTGCGAGTCTCTAGCTTGACTCTCCCCGAATTCCTTTGTCCTTAGGGCAGAAACAGAAAAATGGAAAAATCACCGATGCGATTTTCAAAGCACCGTCTTAAGAGAGAGAAAAATGAAAGCGAAGATGCCGGGAGTAAAAAATAGTATCCTCACTCCCGGACAGAGAATGAAAGGAGAATCCACCGAATAGTGATGATAAGAAGAAATTTCTGGAAAACAAATGTGATTGGAAAATAGTAATGGCGATCCTGCAAAGGTTAAACTTCACAAATGTCGGAGAAAAACTTTTCTCATGAATCCTAGTGTCGAAAACTGTCCTCTGACATCAAACTTCATCATATCAGTTAAACCTTAAAGCTTCTTGGTCATGATCTAAAAAACAAACCTCGGGAGGGAATTAAGGCTAGTGACATCAACTAAGCAAACTCTCAAGATAGATTATATCTCCCTTTGAATCATGATAACCATTCTCAATATCCGTAGAAAAATCCATATCTAGAAAAGCATTGATTTCATCAATTACGCCTCCTGGGTCGAAACACTCATCCTTATTAGCATCGGAAAGATGGGGGGGGGGGGGGTAGTGACTAGAAAAGTCGACTCAATTAAAGTGCAAATCAACACACACGAATGCCAGTCACTCACAGTCCCTCTTACTTCTTTATCGACCTCATGCAAAAAGAGGATCTTACTCACTGGAATAGATATAATCTTCGTCAAAAATAATTCGAAAAGAAGTTCGAGAAATTTTTTAACAGATCATCTTCACGGAAGTCCACGAATCGATAAGCAACTCTTATCACTATAGGTAAAATCATTTGAATGGAACATAGATGGGTTAAAAAAAGTCACTTGGATATTTTCCCGTCAAAAATGGTGAGAGACAATCATCACACAAGAGGTAAAGGACGCTCTCACTTAAATTTCAAATTTACACCCCGGGTCAGGAATCCCCACGTAACACTTCTCTCGTATATGAAATACGGTCCTGCCCCACGTTTTTATCGAGTGAGCTTATTACCTTGAATTTTCAATTAGTTGGTGGCCTTGTCTTTCTTTGTCCGATTTCCGAAAACCCTCCAGCTGAGGTGCTCATTACCACACTACTTCTAACTCAACTCACCACTACGAAATTAGAGAGTCCCACCAATACACTTCTTCTTATCACCCTATCTCTATCAATCTTCCCAAGCTGCCCAACAACAAACAGGCCCCGTGCCACTCCTCCAAACCTCAACTTACCCCATAGATGGCGTTCCCATCAACCACTACCTACAGAAGACCCGAGTATTTCATCCGTGATTCGAAATGTTCTATCGTTAACCCGTAGACGTGAAGATAATCTCCACTAGCACATAGTTTGAGGGAACAAACACCTTACAATCACAAACCCCTACAAATTTACGCTACCCAAGCATTACAACAACACCCACTCTGTTGTCTGAACTAGTGTTGCTAGTCCGATGGAGTGACGTTCCGAGAAGTAATGATTTACAAATTTTACTCGATAGACTCATTCTTTTCGAATTTGACGGACATATATATCTCTAGTGCCTGTAAATCCTCTTTTGATTGAGGTGTTACTATAGGACATGAGGAGTGCACGGCCATCACCAGAATAAGAATTCTAAACATTAATTAGAGTTAATACCGACTTTTCTTATACACATCCGTCTTTTTCCAGATGCTAATAAGGATTAGTGTATCGACCCAGGAGCAAAATTGAAGAAATCATATGCTTTTCTATGATATGTATATTTCTAACAGTGATAATTATAGCTAGAATGTCTATCACATGTATACCAAGGGAGATACCTCCTAGTCTTGAGAGTATAGTCTGATAAGTGATGACACAATCCTAAATCGTCCCACCGCGAGGAGGATTTTAGAGTCAGTGACCAAGGAAGCTTAATAGGATAACACCTGATCTTTACATAAGATGATTTGGTGACAGAGGCCCAAGTATTTCGACCCTAGATACATGAGGAAAAGGTAGTTATCTCTCAGACATTTGAGCAGTTTAACCTTTGAGAACGCCATAATTTTCCCATCACTATTAGTTATCCGATATATTTTTCTCTTCTCTCTTTCCTAATCTCCCGTTATTCGTTGGATTCTCCTATTCTTCTCTTTCTATTCCGATTGTGTAAGTTAGTCGATTACCCATTTTTTACCACCGGCGATCTTCGCTATTTATCAATTTTCTTCACGTTATTAAGCCGGTGGCATATAATTGGAAAATCCGATATGGTGATTTTTCCACTAATATAATTTAATTATCATGTCTTTCTCGCCCTAGATGGTAAGAGGAACCACAGGTAATTCGGGGAGAGTCAAGTCTAGGAGACTCAGCACGAAAAGGCAAGTACAGACTACTGAGCAACCCGTGTCAATTGTCTTCTTTTCTATTTTTCTATAGAATAAAATAAGTGTGTGATATTTTATAGCCATAAGTGTGAGGGTGCTGTGGTATCCTTTCTGATGGTATGTGGTTTGTCGTATTTTTTGCATTGGATTTACATTAAGATCATTAGGGAAGACCGTGCGCAGTTGGTGTTTTCCCAATCCTCCAATCGATCCGGTTCATCGATCATATTACTTATAATGAATACCCACATAACCTAGATCATGAAGGTATAATTATCGTGTTTTTCCCCCTTTCCCACTTGGCAATTTTTTGCATTTGCCTTTTTTCAATCCTAATGTGGGGGTAAAACCTGACGCTTTTTTAAGAACATTTGAGGCCTATATGTATCCATTCTAATTATTAGTGGGGGTGAATTACTAGACGAACAGAGAACATTACTCAGTTGCCTATAATGAAGTTCCAGACCCAACCCCGGTTTTGACCAAAATTTTAAAATTTTTTATTCATGTTTATAATGATCATTATTATATATTATATTATATATAAATAAATTAAGAATATAAAAGATGGAAAATAAATGATTTAAAATATAAAGAAAGAAATAAGTAGGCCCGTAGAACTTAGGTATATTTTGACTTGACCGAGTTTTAAACTCTAGCTTTCCCCTTAGCTTTCGAGACTTAGCGTTTGCTTAACTTTAAAATTTGCCAAAGCAAAGATATAAATAGAGTTAAATATATAAGTTTGATGCTAAAGCGAGGAATATCATATTAAGTTGGATACAATAGAGCTCATAGAGGATTAATTTGTGGCTTTTTGCTAGCCAATCATCTTAATAAACGATATATAGAATGATGAATAAATAATACAAAGACTTATCAATTGATTAAAAATAGCGAAACTTCGAAAAAATCACATCGTAGAAGAATCCTTCTGTTTGAACGAAAGGATCCACAGCTGATGTTTGTCGACTAGAGTTATAGGGGACCTAATCACCAACCCTAGAAACTCCTCCAGGACGGAATTATATAATTCTCGCAACCCGAAGTGCAGGTCTTTTTCAAGGTGATGGATGCAAGAGCAAAATAATACCAAACTGTAGGCTGATCAACGATGCGTGCAATTTACCGGTCTCACAACCAGATTAGCAGGGCTGCTTCAAAATATAGGCACATAGAGTTATAATAACCAGAGACTGATAAAATGTTTGCTGCATCTTGCGGCTTCACAACAGATGTAGCACTTCTAAAAAGTCAAGGAAATTACCGAGGTCAAAGATATGGTTTGCTGCATACTTGCCGGCTCACAAGCCGATGTTGCAGGCCTATCTAGAAGGACCGAGGGTTTAAAAGTAATGCGTGGCCAATAATAATAAGAATAAATCAAATTTGACAGTCCAGGGGGTTATCTAAAATAGAGCCTCGTAAATTTCTCTGGACTCTAGTTTGAGGTATGATCTTTCTGGAAGACATAAAAAAAGGATAACCCCTAATCATGCTAAATTATAACCTTAATGTTGTCCTTATTCTTGCCATACTCGTCTCTTTAGGAAATAATTTTAAAACAAATTTGGGTCTTATAAAACCGGGTTTATCTTTAATCTTAATAAGAGAGTCTATAATTTATTTTGTCAACCAATAAGAATAATAAAATAGTTTAGCGGAATTTAGGAAAATGGGAGTGAAAAGTTAAGATTATACTTACCACACTTAACAGTTATGAGTAGGTGTTAGTCATGGCTTTATTCTTTATATTTTGGACTGTGATTTTCCCCCCCAAAAATCTTAAGCTTTAGTTTGGGATTGAAAATTAAGGATGACGAACTCCGCGTTCTTTAAAGCCTTATAAATTTATATTTTTAATATAATTATTATCTTAGTTTTTATTAATATTATATAAGTGTTAAAACAGGACAGCTACGCCCACCCTCAATATATCCGCCTAAAAACGATGCCCTAAAAGAACAATTCGCAAGCTTATTTAGTGTACCACCAAACCATCGGGGCAAACCAACAGAAACAAAACCTTGATGTGAAAACAAACCCAATCGTTAGTGCCCCCCCCATGCAAACGTGAGGGTTGTCCAGATAAAATGATATCACCCACGACACATCATTTGTACCCCGCCAACCAATCTCCACGACCGAGCTCACCCCGCCTACGCACAGCACCCACATAAGCGACCACATAAAGTGTCAAATTAGATAGATAAACATACTACCCCTAACCCCAGCAATACCCCCCCTCCCCCACGTACCCAAAAAATTTTAATCCAAACTCGAGCCTATTTAATTATTTAACATGAAACAACTAGTTGAACCCCACCGCAGACTTGCCTTATTACCCTTTTCCTACCAATAAACATACAATGAAACTAACGAGTCTAACGGTACCGGCCTTACAAAATTGAACCATTTTATTTATAAAACTTTTTCATCCCTGATTGACCCTTTCCTAAATAAAAAATAATCTGGACCAAAATAATAGTAAGGGGATTATATATAAATTCCCATGAATATAAAATGAAGCTATGCATAGCATAGTATGGCAAAGTGGTGCCCCTTAAGGTTATCAACCTAATGTCAGGGTTCGATACCTTCAGGAGGGGTTTAATCCCCTCAACGCCTCGTCAGCGCCACGAGGCAAGCCAGTTGGCTAACACTGTCAGATAGTGGTCCCACATGATGACGTGGGCACTGACACGTGGCGAACCACAATATGTGCTGGACCCGACCCGATCCAGACCCGACCCGGCCCACGACCCGACCCGTTGACCCGCCTGTTGACTGGCGGTCAACCACCGTTAACCGGTGGTCCGGCGATGGTGAACGGTGATCGACCACCGTTGACCGCCGCTGTTGACCGTCGTTAGCCACCGTTGACCGCTACCATTGACCACCATTGACTGGTGGTAGACCGGTGTTTAACCGGCATTGACGGTCATTGACCGGGCGTTGACCGGCGTTGACTTGACACGTGGATGCTACGTGCTTGCCACATCATGGCGGTTGGCCAATCAGAGGCTGCCACGTGGTCATCTAATCATTGGGTACGAGGTGTTGTTCATAGTATTGCAGGTACGAGGAAGGATCTAGATGGGCACTTGGCAAGCAAAGATTGGTGGATCGAGTATTATGCAGCTGTCAACAGTTTGCATTAAATGCCAATCATAGGCGGTTGAGGAAACTTCGAGGCAATTTCATTCACACGCTCCCTTTGGCAAATGACTAATCTACCTCTAGATCTAGCAATATAATTGGCTGAAGACCTGAAAGGACGAAAATACCCCTCCCACTTGGTGACTATATAATCACAGCAGCTGAATTCATTTAGTGTGTTAGATTTAGTTTATTTTCAATATAGTGTAGGAGTAGTGTAGTTTATTTTTATGTCTTTTAGCTTATTATTGTAATCAAGATTTTGAGTTTATTAATGAAGATGTTTAAGGTTGGTTTTTATTAAATGCTTATTATTTCTTAATGCTTATTTTCTTTTTATGCTTATTCTTCTACTCTTTCTCTTCTTTTGCTTATTTCCAAATAAGCTCATGCTTATAGCTTATTTTTGGATCCGATCTCTTAAGCTTATATTCTAATAAGCTTCTTTAATAGCTTATTTAGACTAGCTTATTTTATATTGTTTTTGATTTAGAGCTTTTCGAGTGAGCTTATTTTAGCTTATTTTCGATTGCTTATTTTTCTAGCTTATTGTTTTTAGATCTAATCCTTAAATATACCCGTCTCTTGTTCACTTGATTGAACACCTTGGTTTCGGGTGGATTAGATCTAAAAATAATAGATCTTATATTTTTAGCTTATTTTCTAGCATAAAGTTTGTTGCTTTTTAATTCTAGCTTATTTTTCTTAGATCTAAATCCTTAAATATACCCGATCCGAGTTCACTTGATTGAACACCTTAGTTTCGGGTAGATTTAGATCTAAAGTTTTCATCTTTTTATTAGCTTATTGTCTTTAGAATAAAATCTAGCTTATTTTGTCTTAGTAGCTTATTATTATCTTGTTCATCTTAACCCTTGTTTGTTTTAATGTTGATGAAATCTATCCAACTCTTAGGCGAGGAGCTTATGGGTCTTTTAAGCTTATTTTACTACTAAAGTTTTAAGCTTTTTAAGTTTTTACTTAGCTAATTAGTGAATAAAGCTCAAAACTTTATTAGCTAATTAGTTATTTAGAATCTAATAAAGTTATAAACTTAGTGTTTAATTAAGTTTACCAGATCGGTGGTTTATATTCGTCTCCATTTTCTTCAATCGGGTTCTTCCTCCTTTTTCTTTTTCATTAATTTGTAGTTCTAGCTTAATTATCTTAATATGTTTGTTATTATTGTTTGTTTAGTTGCCCTGTTTAGCGAGTAGATTTTCTCATATGCTTGTTAAGTGTTAAATTGCTTAGTGAATTAAGTATGATTACTAAAAAAGGGAAAATATTGATTAGTAATTTTTATATTACTTAAATTATTGTTTTGGTTATTCGAGCGGGCAAAAGCCGTAAGAATAATTAGGCATTAATTTAGTAATCGATATCTTAATAAGAGTTGTTTTCAATATAAGCCAACAATGTGAGAAGATAATTTGTTAGAAAGATATTGGTTCATCAATAAGGACTTAATTGTATGTTTAATTCACACTTAAGGATCTAATCAATACACTTAGCAATCATATCTTTTATAATATATTGTTCTTTGTTTAATTGCTTGCTATTTGCTATCTAGTTTTTATATAGTTTATTTTAATTAAATTTTATTTTTAATCCAAAAATAAAAATATCCGATATTCAAGCATCGAGCAAAATACTTTCGTGAATTTCAAATTCATCTCTCGTCGGGATACGACATCCGGGAGATAAAATATTGTTTGTCCTCAAGCAGTTTTTATATCAAACGGGATACTCTCTATATTATTACTATTTGGTATAATATATATATATATTATATATTTTATCGAACCAGTTTTTGGCTACGCTGCCGGGGAGAGGTGTACGATCTACACGTGGTGTTTGAAGTTAGTGCCTTGAAGATCATTTCTTCAGAAAGTTATTTTCGTACTTATTATTAAATATATAAAAATCCAAAAATATTTTCTTTTTTATTTTATTTTTCTTTTATATAAATATTAAAAATACCAAAAAATATTTTTATTTTTATTATTATCTTTATAAAAAATCTAAAAATATTCTCCTTTATCCTCTAATTTTGTTTAATTCTTATCTTCTTTATCTTCTTATCCGTTTAATTCTTCGACATGTCTTCGTATAACCAACGTGAGTTCTTTAAGTGTGGAGGCCCGTTTGGTGATATTTTTCAACGAGGCATTTACATGTATCCCAAAAAAAAAACTTCAATATTTACATATTTCCCCAAACATGCTTCAATTTCATTGTACATTATTGTTGTATTATGTTATAATAAAATGAGATAAAGAATAAGAAAGAGATTGATGTTAGAGTTATGTGTATGACTAGAGTTTGTTTATCTTCGTCGAGTCTTGGTCTTAGCTACCAACCGAGTGTATTCGTTTAAATTATAGCTATAACCCTTCCACTCCAAAATTCACCCAAAGGCCACCCAAAGTATATTTTCGTTTCTGTTTTCATTATATGTTGATCTATACACATACACCCCAACAATCCCTTTAAAAGGCCTCTTAGGTTAGTAATGAGAATACGTGCACCTTGTGTGGAGTTTAATCATTTACCAAGCCTATGGATAATTATATGTTATGACAGGTGATTGAGGCGATTTTTCTGTTTTCCCCATATGTTATAAATCTTTATACACCCAGGTGAAAGAGAGATCCCTAACACTTATGGTGAGGGTGCTAAGTATCATTCTTTCTGTGCTTTCTAATTTGAGGTCTAGATAGGTTGTGGTTGTAGATTATTTTTTACAGTGTAGGTATATGGCCCCTCATATTGTTATCATTGTCTAGGGTAGAATAGGGGAAAATTAGAAAAGCCCCCCATATATTAGAGAAGGATAGGAATAAATGAGAAAAGGAAAAAGGGGAATAAATAAATAAGCCCCAAGAATAGACCATACCATTAAAGAAAAAAAGGAAAAAAAAAAAGAAAAAAAAGCCCTCCTTTTGCTGGAGGATCACATGGCAAATCCCAAGTAAGTGTCAGGGTGGTATTTGATCGAGGTGCGGTTGCTGGTCTCGAGGTGGTTTGTTATTTCTATATAATTTTTCGAGGTCACGAGGTCCGTTTAACCCTCAAAATTCGTTTGAGTGTTTTGTTTTATGCCCAAAATTAGCGGGTACTTAATCGGTCCTTTTAGGTTATTTCTCATTTTGGGAAAGACATTTGGATGTTTTGCATTACACGTGCACTTTGGCTATTGGACGAAGGAAAATGTAGAAAAGCAAGAAAGAAAACGGTCCGCGACGGATTACGATCCCCCACACGAAGACTCTTTTAAAAGGTTTATGTGCTCACAGAGCCTGGTGTGTGTCGGCGTCACTAATAGTATACACGACGCCGTCACAACCCTCATCTAAAAGTAGATGGACGACGTCATACTTTTCATGACGGCGTCAGCCCGCACCGACTCCAAATACGAGAGATTCCTAAGAAGATTTTTTTATGACGGAATCACAATATAATACGCGACGCTCGGAGCGATCGTTTTGCTACTATATATATAAACCCGAATTTAGGGTTTTGAGTGTGTAACTTTAGAATAAATAGAGGGTACGAACCCTAGTTCGTTTTAGCAGCTGTAGGAGACGATTTTAGGGCATAAAACCCTATTGTACTTCTTCTATCTCTTGTTTTAGTCAGTAAGGTTTTACTTAATCATTCAGTATGTCTATGTGTTATTTGATTTGTTGTTCTTGCTTTACCTTTAACATGCTTGGCTAAACCTCCTATTGTGTTTATTTATAATTGTATATAACCTAGAATGAAGATCTTAGTGGTGTTGCTTCTTGTGTATGAAATTGGATCTGTTAGGTCTTTAGAAAAACCGGCTTTGTTCTGCAGGTTATTGATATGTCTTTGGGGAAATGTTATTTGTAAGAAATGTAATTGTGTAAGAAAGGATACCATCAGGGTAACGTCTTCATACTACTTGCCCCCTAATATGGTTGATCCACTTTTAATATATTTCACATGCACTTAGTGTACTCCTAGGGGCTGAGTAATAGTCTTCATACTACCTTACTTATGCGTTGCTCTAGCGGTATACTAAGTAGACGGCAGGTTCGTGTAATTCGTTCATGCTTTAGGAATAGTTCACTGATCATCACAAGATGACAAGGAACGACTATAGGAGAGCAATCTAGGAAGTAATACATCCATTAAATAAACACCAGTCGTTTTTTTATCTTCCCCTATTGTTATCACCATTAGTTTAGATTATTATTTAGTTTAATAGCTAAAACCAACCATCCTCTCCAATATATGATTTACATGCTTTCCATAAAACATAAAAATTCAAATATGAATCCCTCAACATTTAGAATGCTGTTTAGACCCAGTGATCATGCCTTGCCCAAACTATTCCTAGAGTGAACGATAAACAACCTGAGTCTTGCCCTATAACTACATACAACGATTAAGGGCACTGCTAGGTAGTTGTTTAAAACTTGTCGTTGGTCAGATGTCCTTTACGACTAACCGCACATCACAACCTCATGTTGACTTTGTTGACCTAGAAAACATTCCCTAGTGACATGTCGTTGACAAACCATAAAAACCTGTTGCACACCAAAACCTGCAATGCAGCCATTTTTAATTTTTACCGAAAATTTTTCCGGAAAAAATATTACAAAACCAAAACATGATAACTCCCCCCCCACGTTTTTTTAAACAACCACAAAACATTTAAACGACTTTATATATATATTATATATTTATTTATTTTTATATATATATTATATATATATACTAATACACCAAAAACCATCTAAAAACATTACAACGTTTACAAATCGGGTTTGCCTAGGATATTAACCAGCTATAGGTTTCACATTTTTAGATTTAATTTTCTTATTGAGGTTCATCATTAATGACATACCCTTCGTCATAATACTTCACTCCCTATTCATTTGAAGCATAACTACACCCTAACATTCTTCTGGCTGATAAACATGTTCTAAGCATCTGTTATTGTTAAGGACCCAAAAAAAAAAAACAAAGATTAAACCCATATAACGCTAGAGAGGTGCAGGGTGCAGGGTGAAGGCCGCGTGGTTTCTTAGGAGAAAGCGGCTTTTGGTGGTGGAAGGCTTTCGACATTTTTTGACAATTATCAGGTATGCGTTACACATCAATGCAAGATTAGCTTTTAAGATATTATTCTACTTTCTAAATATATCACCAATGGTTTTGCTCGAAGTTAAAAATATCTGTCAATCGCCTCTTCCCTCTTTCGTATATCAGCTGTAGGAGAACTTGTTAGCGTGTTTTCGGTAGTTCGTTCTTGAATTTGTTGTGCGGCTCTCAACAATTTTCTGCGTCTCGGTATTGTTCAAGACCTGAAATGGAGCGGCACCAAACAAGTAAGATTATGTAAATGTATTTTGGCTAGGAATAACACTATCATACCAAGAAATATGGATACTAGAATAATTGACCTTTGTCTTGTCACTCATATAAATGTGGGAGAACTTGTTCAGCGTGTTTTGGCAGTCCGTCTTGAATTTGTTGTGCGTCTCTCAACCAATTTTCTGCTTCTGAGCACTTGTTCAAGACCTGAAAGGGGGCAGCAGACAAGTGAGAATATGTAACATGATCGTAGCGGACACTATTATACAAGAAATATGGCTACTAGAATAATTACCTTCTGTTTGTCACTCATATAAATGTGGTTGTACTTGGGATCACCAACTGTAGCTTGTCTAAACCAATTAATACGTTCAACTAGTCGCCCGACAAAGAACCTCTTACAGAGTGCTCCTTGTACCGTTGTTCAATGGGATCACCTTGCTGCTATTGTTTCATCAATGTCAGACTTGCACCGAAAATATGATAAGAAAAGGATGACATTTAGAAAACATACCTTCTTGAGCTAATCAAGTTTTGCGACGTATATACCTTTGGTTTCATCTTCATACAACCAATTCTCTATTTCTGGAATAATTCACGTGTAGATATAGATAACAAGATATTTAAAAACACAATGTATTAAGACTAGCTAGTAGTTACCTCTCACTTTAAAATTCCTTGCAACAACCTTCTCTTTCGTTTCTGACACACCCCTCCTCACAAACGTTCATGCTTTGTTTGCCTCGTCGATGGTTGCTAAAAAAGAGACCATTGCCGTTCTACTATAGACCCAAACCTTTCGGCCACTTCTGAAACATTGCCTTCCATCTTTAACAATCTCAAACACTAAGGTTGTGTTTAGTTGGAAAATATTTTCTATTATTTTCTGTTTTCTGTTTTGTAGGAAAAAGGAGGGGGTTTCCATCTCCACAAAACAATTGAAAATTTGGAAAACGCGTTTAGTTAAAGAAACATGTGTTTGTGTTTTCCATTTTACAAAACTAGAATACATGTTCAAGTGTTGTTGTTTCGATCTCAATTCTCTATTTACTTTTGTAATATTATAACGACATATTCGACACACAAAAATAGAGGCGGCAAAACAGGCAGGCCGGGCGGGCGCGAGCATCAGGCAAAACGGGCACGGGCTAAAACGGGCACTAATGGGATAAATGGGCTACTGGGTGAATCTTATTTATTTAATGGTTTTTTAACGTTTTCGTCCGTATTTTTTATGTTTTCGTCCGTTTTTTCCGTTTTCGTCCGTTTTTTCCGTTTTCGTCAATTTTTACGATTTCGTCTGTTTTTTACGTTTTCATCCTTTTTTTTACGATTTCGTCCGTTTTTTTACGATTTCGTCCGTTTTTACGTTTTCATCCATTTTTTTACGTTTCGTCAGTTTTTTTACAATTTCGTCTGTTTTTTTACGATTTCGTCCTTTTTAACGTTTTCGTCCGTTTTTTTACGATTTCATCTGTTTTTTACTATTTCGTCATTCTTTACGATTTGGTCCGTTTTTTTATGATTTCGTCCGTTTTTTTTGATTTGGTCCATTTTTTTTACGTTTTCGTCCCTTTTTTTTACTGTTTCGTCCGTTTTTTACGATTTCGTGTGTTTTTACGTTTTCGCCTTTTTTTACGATTTCGTCCGTTTTTACGTTTTTGTCCAGTTTTTTTACGTTTTCGTCTGTTTTTTACGTTTTCGTCCATTTTTTACGTTTTCTTCTGTAAAAAACGGACGAAATCGTAAAAAAAGGACAAAATCGTAAAAAAAAGACGAAATCGTAAATAAACGGACGAAATCGTAAAAAACAGGCAAAATCGTAAAAAACAAACGAAATCGGGAAAAATCGGACGAATTCATAAAAAACGGACGAAATCATATAAAAAAAGGACGCAATCGTAAAAAACGGACGAAATCTTTAAAAAACAGACGAAATCGTAAAAAAAGGATGAAAACGTAAAAAACGGACGCAATCTTAAAAAACGGACGAAATCGTAAAAAAAGGGACAAAATCTTAAAAAAACAGACGAAATCGAAAAAAAGCATACGAAATCGTAAAAAACGGACTAATACGTAAAAAAACGGATGAATTCATAAAAAAACGGACAAAGTCGTAAAAAAGGGACAAAATCGTGAAAAAACGGGCGAAATCGTAAAAAAACGGATGAAATCGTAAAAAAAGGACGAAAACGTAAAAAAACAGATGAAAACATAAAAAAACTGTCAAAACCGTGAAAAACAGACCAAAACGTAAAAAAAGTCTGTAAGCGTACATAAACATAAAAAAAACTTATAAAACATATAAAACGTAGGAAATAAAGAGGAAATAGATATGGGTGTCATA
>BQNB010014483.1:56657-75032 GCA_026074375.1 Tanacetum coccineum
ATATTGATATTCTACCATGTATCTGTCTTCATTTACTCTTAAAGATATATACAAGTAAAAAGATACATACAAGTAAAAAGATATATTAGGAATACCTATGATCCGAGGAAAAATGTTAGGAATTATGGTACTAATGTTATAGGGCCGAATGGTGGATCAGTGGGTAACGAGAATACTTTTGCAAATGTGCTGTCTAAGAAACCTGTTCCTATGTCGAATGTGATTGACTCTCAACCTGTTATTGTGTTGGATGATGATTGCGTGCAATCACAAGATTTAACATTATCCTTGATGGGGAAGGTCAAAGAATTTGCCTCATTGACGAATATTAAGTCAGCCTTATGTAATGAAGGTTTCACTGACTTGAACATTAGATATTTGGGCGAATTTTGGGTCTTACTTGAATTCAAATCATTGAAAGTTAGAGACTTATTCTGTGAAAATGTTGGGGTGAAGTCTTGGTTCTCTGAAATCACCCCAGCGTCAGTTGACTTCTGTCCGGATGGAAGAATAGTGTGGGTGGATGTTGAGGGAGTGCCGTTTAAATTCTGGACAGCGAACACTTTTAGTAGGATTGCCGCCAGATGGGGAAAGATGTTGGAGTCTGATGATATAGACGAGAATTGTTACCATTCCAGGAGATTATGCATATATACAAAAATCCACTCTAATATCTTTGAAAACTTTAAGATTGTTTTTAAAGGTAAGGTGTTTTGGTTGCGCGCTAAAGAAGTACCCGGTTGGGAACCAGAATTCTTGGAGATAGATGATGAAGAGGAACGGTCTGATAAGGCGTCTATGGAAGAGGATGAGTTTATTGGAAATTTTAGCGACAAGGATGAGGAGGTTTCAGAAACTGTCTTTGAGAACGCAAGTGGTACTAAACAGAACGCAAGTGGTACTAAAGTCAATGTCTCCGAAGACCCCTTTGGGATTTACTCCATCCTAAATAAGAAGAATGCGGTAAATGCTGCAAATGAAGTCACAGACAGCCATAGCATCCCACATCCTCCGGGCTTTACTCCAGTACAAGAGAAAGCTTGTGAAGATAATGATGAGAATATTGAACACAGTAAATCTAACTCAGGTTCGAAGGAAGAAGAGGCGATCAGGGAGGATTTAAATTCGATGAGTGATAAAGGAGGTTCTGTCAATATGGGTCGATTTAAAACAACTGAGGCGCCTCGTTCGGGTGGATCTTTTTTGAGCTTAATGGAGGATGTAGTTAAAGTAGGGGTTACAATGGGTTATAATATGGATGGTGTGGTAAACAATTTATCTCAGATCATCGAATCACAAGGAGTGGCGATGGGGAATCGATGAATTTTTTATCTCTTAATATATAAGGCCTCGCCCAAAAGGCTAAAAAAGATTGGGTTCGGGAGTTGGCTATGAAACATAAAGTGAATTTTCTATCGATCCAAGAAACTAAGATGGAGGAGATTGACTTGTTTAGTATATGTAATTGTTGAGGTAATTATTCTTATGATTTTCTTTATAGTAATTCGGTGGGGAACTCGGGATGGATCCTTTGTGTTTGGGACCCTAACTCTTTTATAAAGCATAATTATACAATCTCGGACTACTTCGTCATTGTTCGAGGAAAATGGCTAAAAAGGGACATTGACCTTCTTATCGTTGCCATTTATGCGCCACATGATCCGCGGGATAAAACGATGGTGTGGGACTATCTTAGTCATGTGATTAATCAGTGGAAAGGTAGTGTTGTGATTATGGGAGACTTCAATTAGGTTCGTTTTAAGTCGGATCGGTTTGGGTCTATCTTCAATGAGAAAGGAGCAGATGAGTTCAACTCTTTTATTGCTAATTCGGGTCTTGAGGAAGTCCCGCTTGGAGGATGTAACTTTACTTGGTGTCACAAGTCAGCAGCGAAGATGAGCAAACTAGACAGATTTCTTGTCTCCAATAATCTTTTCACCTACTGTCCCCATATCAGTGCTATTACGCTGGATAGATTCCTTTCTGATCACCGTCCGATTCTTCTTCGTGAAACTTCTTTTGATTATGGTCCTGTTCCATTTCGATTTTTTCAATATTGGATTGAAATCGATGGTTTCTCTAAGTTCATTGAAGATACTTGGAACTTAGCCCCTGTTAGCGGGACTAATGCTTTGTGTGTTCTGATAAGTAAAATGAAGTTTCTTAAGAATAGAATCAGAGAGTGGATCAATGTTTCAAGAGTTAAGACAAACGGTGATATTCAATGTTTCAAGGAAGAGTTGCGGGTCTTTGACGAGGTTATAGATAAAGGTGAAGGTTCTGATACGATTCTAACTAAAAGACTAGAGCTGATCAATGATATTAAACGTATTGAGCAGCTTAAAGCAAAGGAGATGGCTCAAAAATCTAAGATCAAGTGGGCCATCGAAGGTGACGAGAACTCGCGTTTCTTCCATGGTATGCTTAATAAAAAGCGTAACCAATAGAATATCAGGGGCATTCTGGTAAATGGTGACTGGATTGATCATCCTCTCGAAGTCAAGCGTGAATTTTTTAATCATTTTCGGGACAGGTTTGCTAATTCTAAAGATACCAGAATTACTATTAACATGACGTTCCCAAAACAGATTTCGAATGATCAAAAAGAAGATCTAGAACGTGCTTTGTCTAAAGATGAATTAAAAGCGGCGGTGTGGGATTGTGGCACGGATAAGTCCCCAAGACCGGACGAATTTACTTTTGGGTTCTATCGTCACTACTGGTGCTGTTATTGAACATGATGTGTTTGACGCTGTTAATTACTTCTTTAATAGTGGGATCATCCCTAAAGGGGGTAACCCGTCTTTTATTACCTTGATTCCGAAAATTCCTGCTGCCAATCTTGTTAAAGATTTTAGACCAATTTGTCTTATTGGTAGTATATATAAGATCATTGCAAAGATCTTGGCAAATAGATTGGTTGGAGTGCTGGATAATATTGTTCATGAAGTACAATCGGCGTTCATTTCTGGTAGGCAAATCCTCGACGGCCCTTTCATTCTCAATGAGATATTACAATGGTGTAAGACTAAGAAGAATCAATCTTTGATCTTTAAGGTGGACTTTGAAAAAGCTTTCAATTCGGTTAGATGGGACTTTCTTGACGATGTTCTAAAGAAATTTAGTTTTGGTAATAAATGATGCGATTGGATTCAAAGTTGTCTTACTTCTTCGAGAGGGTCTATTCTTGTTAATGGTAGCCCCACAAAGGAATTTCAATTTTGTAAAGGTTTGAAGCAAGGTGACCCGTTGTCTCCCTTCTTGTTTATCCTTATTATGGAAAGCCTTCACTTATCCTTTCAACGTGTGGTGGATTCGGGTATGTTCAAAGGGCTTAATTTAAGTAATTCGATGTGTTTATCTCATATGTTCTATGCCGATGACGTTGTCTTTGTTGGCAAATGGAGTGATGAGAATATCAATACCTTAACCAATGTGTTGGAGTGTTTTCATCGTGCTTCGGGTCTCAAGATTAATATGAGTAAAAGTAAGATTATGGGCGTTAATGTGGACGAGAATAAAGTTAATTTGGCGGCTTCTAAACTCGGATGTCTTTCGCTCTACAGCCCATTCTCTTACCTAGGCACGAAAGTTGGGGATATGATGTCGAGAGCTCAAGCATGGAAGGAGGTTGTCGACAAGGTAAAGAACCGTCTATCTAAGTGGAAAATGAAAGCACTATCCATAGGAGGTAGGCTTACGCTATTGAAATCGGTACTTGGCTCTATTCCTATTTTTCATATGTCCATTTTTCGAGTTCCTTTAACGGTGTTACAAATGTTGGAATCGCTTCGTGGGCACTTTTTTAATGGCCATGAGATTGGTAGTAATAAAGCGACATGGGTTAAGTGGGAAAAGGTTTTAACTGCCAAAGATAAAGGTGGGTTAGGGGTTGCTAGTCTTTATGCTCTTAATAGGGGTTTATTGGTTAAATGGTTTTGGAGGTTTTACAACCAAGAGACGTCTCTTTGGAAGAAAGTGATTCAAGCTATTCATGGCCGTGATGGTAACGTTCATTCGATAAATAAGTCTGCTGTTCATTCATGCTGGACTACTATCGTTAAAGAAATTCGTAGGTTGGGGGTCAGTGGTTTGAATATCTTCGACTTCATGAAACAGAAGGTGGGTTAATGGCTATTTTCATTTAAATTGTAGTCTGACAACTGGTATCATGGAGGGATTCTTAAAGATATTTATCCACGTCTATATGCGTTAGAAAACCGTAAGGATATCACTGTCAGCTCTAAGTTGGCAGATCCTCACCTTAACACTTCTTTTCGTCGTGACATCAGAGGGGGTTGTGAGATGGAACAGTTCCAGATGCTCGTTGATTTGGTCGACTTACTTATCACTATTTGTCTTCCATTGGAAGAACGGGTCGGGTATGGAACTGAAGGCTCTAGCGAATTCTTCGGTTGCTTCTTTTAGGAGGAGATTGACGATTCCCGCTTACTAGATAGGAGATAAAAACAAGGCTATAGGGTCAAGGTTTTGTCCCGATTAAAATTAATGTCTTTGCGTGGAAAGTGACGGTTAATGCTCTCCCTACTCGCTACAATTTATCACGGAGAGGTATGGACATTCAATCTTTATCTTGTCCTATGTGCGACTGTGGTATTGAATCGACGGATCATGTGTTTGTTGGTTGTGATGTATCCCGGCAACTTGGCCGTATGATCTCGAACTGGTGGAACACTCCTCTTGTTGAAATGGATACGATTGCTGTATGGAAGACTTGGTTCTCCTCAATTCGATTAGCTCCTAATTTTAAGTCGATTTTTGAAGGTGTTTAGATCACGATGTGGTGGCACGTTTGGACATATCGCAATAAGATTCTATTTGACGTTTCGGCCCCAAAGAAGAATTTACTTTTTGATAGCATTGTGTCTACCTCTTTTCATTGGTGTAACTCTAGACGTAAAGCCTCGTTTGGTTGGAACAAATGGCTTAAAAACCCTCATCTTATGTCTATTTAACCTAGCTTCTCGCTAGTGTTCTTTTTAATAAAATTTGCCGTTCAAAAAAAAGAGGAAAATAAACTAAAATCGAAGTCCTCAATTAAGATAACTAAATCAGCCTAAACGTGATTGAAATGAGCACTTAACGACTCTAAAAAAGCAACAAAAATAAGTCACAGAAACTCAGAATAAACTATAAGCATAAAACGAATCACATCACCAAACGAATAAGCTATTAAGCTCATAAAAGATTGATCTAACAATTTAAACTCATTCTAAATCATATAAGCTATTTAGAAACTAATCTAATCAGAAAAGATGAACTTCTATTAAAACAAAAATGAGATAAGCACAACTATAAGCTATATTCGAGCTTATTGTAGCTTATCTTTTGAAAAGTGCTTTAAAAACTAATGAAAATGAATCAAATGAGCTTTGATGGCTTATAGGAATCATTTTCTTAGCATTTAAGAACTTTTGAGAAAAATAAGCTGTGAAAATAAGGACGAAAATATAGCTTATAGAATAAGCTAACACAAAAGCAAAGATCAGAACGATTAAGCAACGCAAATAAGAAAAACATTACTTTCATAAAACTCAAACCATCTCTATTACAAAATTACAATAAACTTGCGAATCAATCTTGATACAATAAGCCAGAAAATCAAAATAAGCTATAACTAAACAAAAATAAGCTAAAACTAAAAAAAACTAAAACTATTAAAACTAAAATCCTCCATGCTCCAAAATGAAGGGAGCGTGTTGTATATAAAGGGGTGAGAGGGGCTCTTTTGTAAATTTGGACCCAATCGTTGGGTTGATAATTGGCCAATCATTGGCTTACTTTCATTATCACACGGATAGCCAACTTGCATTCTTTTGATCCAGCCATCATAAAGTCGCCACGTTTATATCCTTATAGCTTCAAACGCAAGCAGAGGTTTCTATCTCTTGGATCATTTTTTTGTAGAAACTGAATTTGCATTTGAATTGTTATAAAACTTTTCGCCACGTGTTTAATTCTCATTTGCCCAAATAAGTTAGTGCCCGGTCATGTGAGTGGACTTGATTTAATTTCAAGTCATGTGACAGTGATGTCATGCTGACCTCATCACTTCATAAACTCATATTCATTTAAATTCTTATTGGGCTTTATTCCATAATTGGGCTTTTTAGATAACATGGGTTGGCCTGATAAAATCCGAAGGCACCGTTGAACTCGTTTTCTCGCGCTCTTTCCACTAGCATGCTTGGGGATTTTTTACGACTTCATCTTGGCTTTGAGTAACAATTAAACTTGACCAAATTGAGCCCGATAATTCCCGTTTTTGCACCGTTTTCAATCCTTTTTACCTACAAGACATAAAATACCAAACAAACATATTTGCAATATAATAAAGTATATTTTAGTATTTTTAGTCCATTTTATAGTGTTTTACGGGTTATAAATAATGTGTGTTTTAGCAATTATCAGTGGGATGCAGGGATCACATGACCAACTGAGCCTAAATCGGCAGACCATTGCATATAGTCTTATTTGGGGGCTAGAGATAGATATTGGGGCAATCATTTTCTCTGACTTGGTTCTTATGCTTCAAAATAGGAAGAAGAATAGGGAGGAAAATATTTGTTTATACTAGGTTTTTATCTCTAATTTTTAAAAAACTGTTGGGAGAGAACTACATCAATGATTCTCTCACTTTTGTAAAACCCCACACCATTTCAGCTGCTTCTTTTTAGAAACCATTAGCATTTGAAGTTCCTTTGACTTCGCATATGCTAAAATTAGCCAAACTTTTTCAAGAGCCTGAACAGCCTTTGATCATTTCCTCTAAGAAAGTAAATGCTGATGATAGCACTGGCAAGTCCTTGTCCGGGACCTCTGTGCAGCCTATCACTCAGCCTAAAGCACCAACCGACCTGAAGCTAAAGAAGAAGAGAATCCCACCTTCTTCCAAACCAAAGTCTTCATATAAGGTCAGGGTTATTCTTCCCAAGAAACAAGTCGCTGAGACTCAGCACGCTGAGGAAACAGAGGCCACCGCTGATGCCACCCAGAGTCTAGGAGCCTCCGAGTCGGCAGAGGATCAAGTAAACCAGCCTAAGACCGCTAATGCCAAAAAGGTAATAGTTTTTAAATATTAGGGGCACTGCAAGCAACCACTCTCAAACTTCTCTAGGAGAAAGTGGTGAAGTTAAGGGCTACCCCCGACCCAATAGAGAGTCGGTGTCAGCACTTTACATCCTAAATCTTCTGTACACTCTGTGTCTGCACTCAGGGGATGATACTGAAAGGCTAAAAACGCCTGATGTTTGACTCTGATAACTCTAGACTTCGCTGGATTAAGTCATTTGTGCATGAAAGTCGACCACTATATGAATTGAACCTCACTCAGACTCAGGGGTCCCTTAACCAATGAAAAGAGTCCCAAAGTCTTAGACTTTTAAAGGGACTGGATAATCACACCCAGTTAGGGGCAGCAAATGGTGATCCTTCCCCATATTACAAATTCACAACTAAAAAGAGTCCCAAAAATTTTAAACTTTTGAGGGGACTGTATAATCACACCTAGTCTTCTTAGGGCAGCGAATGGCAATCCTTCCCCGTATTACAAACTCACAACTAAAAGAGTCCCAAAAGTTTTAAACTTTTAAGGGGACTGGATAATCATACCCAGTCTTCTTAGGGGCAGCGAATGGCGATCCTTCCCTCCATTACAAATTCACCTTTTCAACTAACACTTTTATGCAGGTACTAGACCAAAACGTTTAGGAGGAGGTGAAGGAGTCTGGTTTAAATCTATAGGGGATGTCACTTTTGACCAGATCATGAATGAAATTAATCAGAAGAATAAGGCTGCTCAAGAAAAACTGGAGAGCCTGTATGACACAGAGTGAGAGATAAACATAATCAAGCGGTTTCAACCAAGAAAGCCTGATGATGACTCTCAAATCACATTTTTGGGTGCTGAACCATCTCACTTTGAATATGATCAAACAAAGTCAACAAATCATGGTGACTTTGACTCTAGACTCCGTTCCATGCCTGATGATGACCCAATCTCTCTTCCAGGCTTTGAGACTCCAAACTCTGCTGATAATGACTCTCGGGAAGGTACTGTTGAAACCTTCAATGCTTCCACTAATATGCCAGCTCAGTCAAACCCCCTTGGTCATATTCATGAAGAGCTGTGCACACTCAACACCAAGGTTGATCAGTTCGAGTCCACATATCCAAGAAAGTGACTGATAATATTTAGTCCTCTGTGCCTTTAATTGTTACTGATACTCTCAAAGCAAATTTGCATGTTCTACTCTCAAAGGCTCTGAAAAACACTCTTCCTCAGATGATTAAGGATACCATCAAACAATCTATTTCAGAATCCATCGAAGAGAAATTTCTATTGTTTGATGCACAAGTTCAACAGACCTTACAAGAGCAGCTTCCTAGCATTCTTATCAATCTAATGAACAAATAATTTAATGCATTCAACACTTTGGAGAGTCGTAGGTTTGTTACCCTTTAGCAGGAGCTGAGCAAAGTAATCAAAACTAAGTTGGGGGTGTCAGTCAGAAACAAGGTCCACAAGGGGATGTAGGCGGTTTTTGACAAACTAGCATCAGTTCAATATACTATAGCCACAAACTCCCAACATGTTCATGATCTCAGGAGTATGTTTAAGGACATGGTTCTCCTCCTCGAAGCAGCAGAAGTCTTTAAAAAGGCTAATACTCAGAGGGAGGAGTGGGAGAAAAACAACCCTGAAACACCAACTAAAGAGAAAGATGCTCAAAACTCTGATCAAACTTAGGGGGAGCAACAATCAAGGGATGATACTATGGCTAATGATCAAGGGGATCAAACACCAGCTCAAGAGTTATTGAATGTAGAAAAAGCCCTCCTGTCAATGAAGAAAATGCTATGGTTCTTCATGCCTTAGTGGAAAAGAGTTCAGAGGAAAACACTTCAGAGAAGAATGTATCAGATGATGAACCTCTAGTTAAGAAACTAAAGTTTCTAATTCCAACATCATCATCTATTCTATCACCAACACCTTTGAAGTCAATCTTACCTAAACCTATCCAAAAGCCTAATACTACCAAAATGACAATTGAATAATTCACTAAACATCTCAACAAGACCACTTCATCCATCTTCTCTCCTACTCCTCCAAGAGAGCCAACTCCACCAAGAAATCCAACTCCTCCCAGAGATGGATCTAAAGGGAAAGGTATTGCAACTGAAGAACCATTGAAGGATATCATGCCTTTTATTAAAGAAGGAGGTTCAGCCCCCAAAATACCAAGTTTCAAGTCTTTTTACATCGCAAAGGGGCAGCTAACTAATGAGGATGTCATGGCTCAGCTTAAGGAGATGAAAAACTAGTTGATCTCAAGGTTGAGAAAGAGAGTCTGAGAAGTCATTGTAGAAAATCATAAACCCTGCTACAATCAAGGCTCAGGCTCAGAAGATGGCTGAGTATGAGGCAAAAAGGAAAAAGATGTTAGATGAATACAATCATCAGATCTCTTATAGGGTTGATCAGCTGCCAATCACAAAGATCAGCTACAAAGTAAACTCTTCTAAGGAAGCTTCTATGAGGATCACCAGAGGCAATAACCCACTAAACCTCACTGTTTATGAAAAGTTTAGATTACAAACATTGAGGTTTAGTGAATGGCTTGAAGTACATGCTCTGTCATTCCAGTCAAAAGGCAAGTCAATTGATTTACTACTTTAAAGCCTCAAATCCAAATTCAAGTGGGTCCTAACTCAAGCAAAGAAGATAGGCGTTCCACCTCCACCTGAACTATTAACCTTTGGAATCTCAGTGGATGTCAAGAAAAGAAAAAGAAGTTCAGAGATCCTACATGAAGTGTTTGCGAAAGAAAATATTGTAGTTGGTGGGATGTAGAGGAATTTAATTCCTCCCCCATGCATTAAAGGATCAAGAGGTAGAGTCATCAGAGAACCTGAATCAGTAATGAGGTGTCATTTTATACACTATTTCAGGGTCATTTAACCCCTTAAATCATTCAAATATGCCTAGATTACGCGCTTAATCACTTGTTTTTAGGTTTTTAGCACTTGGATGGCTTTTGGAGGAAATACACGTGACTTGGGCTCATTTGGTGAAGAAACGAACAAGACTACAACTCTACACCAAATCCTTGAAGAAGTTGTGCATACAGAGTGTGGAGACGGCGTCGCGAGTTTCAAGCGATGTCGTTAGGACGTTTGAAGTGACGGAGTCAGAGATCAGGTGACGGCGTCAAAACGTGGCTGACCTAAAGAAAACCTAGAAGATTTTGTGTCACGAGATTGAGAAGATCATTTCACTTGCGAGTGAAGTATCAGATATTATTTTGGTCATAACTCCTTCATACGAACTTAGATTTCAACGATTCAATAGCCCATGCGATCGCAGCGAGAAAATCTACAACTACGCCAAAAATGATGATGCTACGGTGTCGGGATTGCCAACCTAGCATTTTCCTATAAATATAGCCTCATAACTTCTTTTTTATCAAGCCCCCAACCCTAAGTCTGATTCTAGGGTTTGGGTAGGTTTTTTTCCAGTAACTTAGAAGACCAAATTCATTCCATAAACATCTTGTAATGGTTTAATTGTCACTTATATCTTAATTCATGTCTTTAATTCCTTTTGTTGATTATGATTTGAGTATGCTTGGATAATTCATCTAGTATTTATTTGGGTATGCATGAAACTTGTCATTAGTTGATTAGATCATGTTGTTTGTGATAGATTCAATAAGTATAATTGATTATAGTTTATAATTCTTGTTTCCTATTGCTTCTTGTTGATGGATGTAGGGGTTAGGCTTTAGAAAACCAACTTTTGTCTGTATCGTTGTTGACATGTTTAGGGAAACACGAGTGTATAAAAAGGATATCATCGGTAACAGTCTTCATACTACCTTACCCCTTATATGGTTGATCCATCTTAAGATATTTCAAATGCATGTAATGTACTCTTAGGGGCCTTGTAATAGGCTTCATACTACCTTACTTGTGTGTTGCCCTAACGAAATATTACATAGATGGCGGGTTCGTGTAATCCATTTATGACCTAGGAAATACTTACACATTACATCTCAAGTGTGACAAAGCAATAGGTAGAATTAGATAGCTAGCAAGGAGTATTGCATCCCAAGTGAATACGCTTCATTGCATAATTGTTCTTGCCATTAGATTAGGATTCGTAGTTAATCAGATTAAAACAAACCAACCTTCAAACCCGAGATTTACTTGCTTTCATAAAATATAAAAACACAAAAGTAATCTTCCTTCAACCCTTAGACCTTAGTGAACATTCGATCCGGCCTTCGTGCTATTCCCCTAGAGAATGATAATAACCCCCCGAGTCTTGCCTATACTACACTGCAATGACTAGGTACACTGCCTAGGGGATTGTAAAACTTCCTGTGAAGTCTTCGCAACCCTCACACCAAGTTTTTGGCGTCGCTGCATAGGGAATATCATAGGTTTTAGATTCAATCTAGCTTAGGTCTACTCACAAGATTCTTATCAAGTGAGATTTAATTTCTTGTCAAGTAGCTTTCTTTTAGTCTATCTCTTCTTTGTTCCTTTTGTTCGTAACCAAACCTACTCTTTCGTTAACCATCATGGGAGATGAAAATTCAAACCGACCCCGTATCTTAGGAGATTAATCCCGATCTAGCCACGAGGGCTACCGTAACACCATTGAGCTTCTTGAAGGAGCCAAGGTGTCCCCCCTGCGATCTTACACATTCGGTTGGTGTAAAACGGATATGCATTTCACGGACTTATGACCGAAGACCCGATCCAACATCTTAAGGACTTTCTTAAGATTATAGATTCCATTGACCTTAATGATGCTACAAGAAATACCACTCGTTTACGTCTATTCTGATTTTCTCTTCGTGACCAAGCTATCAATTGTCTTAATCGTCTGCTCGTGGGATCCATCTCGACCTGGGATGATCTCACCACTCGTTTCCTCACACATTTTTTCCCACCAGGAAGAACGGCTAAACTTTGAAAGGATATCTTGATGTTCCAACAACATCAAGACGAATCTCACTACGACGCGTGGACTCGTTTTAAGGACTTACTCCAAAAAGTCCCTCATCATGGTCTTAATCTATGGCTTCAAGTTTAAATCTGTTATGATCATGTCGACTACACCACCCAGATGGTCATTGACTATGCAACAGGCGGGAGACTTACAAAATTAAGGCCGAAAGAAGCATGGGAAACCATCGAGGATTTAGCCCAATACGAAGAAGAAAAGTAGAATGAACCAATCTTTTCTGAAAAAGGAAGTCCCGACTACAAAGATGCCAATTTGGAACAGGAATTAGAAAGTATAGAGTGTCGAGTAGAATCTTTGATGAGGAATGAAGTGCTATTGTATTATGAGGGAGGGTTCACTTTATCCAAAAGACCTTATCAGGAGGAGTTTGAGGGACGAATACTGAAATTAATTGATGATAAAGAGAATCAAATTAGGCAATTAGAGGAAGATATGAGAAAAACAAAAGACACATTCATGTGTCTCGTGGATAGTTTAATAGCAACCCTGAAGGTCAAAATAGAGGCACAACGAGCTCATTCTATAAAAACCAAAAAGATCGATACATTTCCTACTCACACCCCTACCGTAACCCTTAAAATACTCAAGCCTATCATGGTGCATAGGGTCTCGATGATATCTAATATTAAACCCACTATCTATAGAACCCCTCACCAATACCTAAATTCCAACCTCAAAATGCCAATACTTCATTCATTTGAGGAAAATAAGCTTAAGTACGAAGATGAAGATGAAGTTGAGATAAAGATGATGGGAACCAGAATGGATAAAGAATCGTTAGAGCATAATTTCTATGAGAATGACATAACCCCGATTATTTGTCATAATTTTTCTCCAACTTCAAATCCACCCATCAAACCAAAGGATTCAGGTAGCTTTAGGATGAAGGTAGTAGAACCCTTAACCATTCACACTCATACTAGATACTTATGACCTCATTCTAGTTCTAAGGGATTTCCTAGTGTTGATGAACTGGAACCTCAACTTTTACCTAATTTTTCACCCTTAGATGTAAATCTAGGAGACAAAAGAGGAACCGACCCACCCATCAACCCATATAGTCCGGGTAGTTTTAGAATAAAGGTAGTAAAACCCTTGACCATTCACACACCGCCTTCACCCCACGTGGCATACCTCCATCGAAATGGTGTGTATCGCTACTATCACCCGCACTTGACCTTAAGTGTAGGGGAGACCTACCTTTTGCGCGTCAAATAAGCGTAGAGTCGGGCTTGTGACTCAAACAAAAGCAAACGCTTATTGGGAGGTAACCCAATCTATTATTTTCTTGTATATTAGGTGTGTCTTATGTGTCTTGTATGTTTGTTTTAAGTCATATGATTGTGTTAACTATTTTTGTGGTTTTTGCAGGAAATTTTGCAGGAAATAACTAATGGGAACTTGCGTGCAGGAATTTTTGAAGAAAAGAAAAAAAATTATTCTTTACAGACCCTGAAGACGGCGTCAGGATTAATCCTTACGGCGTCGCCAGGGCTGCTACAGGAAAATTCAATTTTTAATTAATTTTTGATAAATTAATCTTGTATAATTTTCGAAATTTGTAATTTTCCTAAAAACCTGCAGAAAACCACAATTACGTTAACACACTCATCCTATCTTTATTGCTTTCATAGAGTCTAAACCTAGTTAATGAGGTTGTATTTATCATTCACCCGTTGATTTTACGCTTGGTGTAGTTGTCTTTGTCTTTGATTACAGGTTATATTTGATGAGAAGAAGAATGTAAGTTATAAGGAAGTTTCATTGGATGATTCTTGCGAGAAGAATTTTTTAACCAGTTATCGCATGTGTCTGTCTCCATTATTAAGCGAAAACAGAGCGGTGAGTACTAGTTTCTTTTACTTGTTTCTTTTCCCTTTATTCGTTTTTTATACGGGACTTCTTATACGAATATTAGGACAATGTTCAAACTTAAGAGTAAGGGGAAAATAAACCTTAGAAAAACTATTCCTTCATTTGCCATTGTTGTTCCAGGGAAAATGTAATGGTATCTATATCCGAAACATAGCATAAAAAATTAATTTTGACCAAAATTTAAATTTTTTTATAACACACACCGACGAAAACCGAGTATTAATAGCGTCTCATAGATAAGAATGTACATGACTAGCATAAAAACCCTCAAAATTCCACTCTAAAAATGTGAGGTTCGCCTTTAGATCTTTAGGAATTCGGGTATCCATTTTTGATACCCAAGATAGTTTATACCTTTAGCTTGTTCGAGTTAAGGTTCAACTGCTGTCCCAATATGTGTTTATTCCGTCATTTACGGATCGATGTACGTGTGGTCTAGGTTCGCCTTTCTGGAAACATTGGTATTCGTATTAAATTAGCATGAGTGTACTGGTAGTGTATAAATTCCAGAACGGTTTTAGTGAGGCATCTCGAGAAGCATAGTAAGTATTAGGATTTGCTAGATAAGAGGCATTAGGATTAACCCAGGTTTTAAACCTGTAATTGTTATTATAGTCACACCATCATATAACTATCCCACACCCTTGCCATGAACTCATTTTTAATGCAGGATACCCCTAGTACAACCCTTCGAGCCTATCCTTTTTCATGGTTCTCGTAATTTTCTAGTGGATTCCAGGACATATTAATTAAGAGCATTATCACCTTTAAACCAATCGTTACACCCAAATTGCCTTATCCTACCTTATATGTACTCCGCTTTTGGTCTTTATGTGTTTATGCCAACGTTAATTATTTGAGTACTCGGTTTGCTAAGTCTCTTATCCTTAAAAATATAGTTTGGGTAAGATGATTGGGATTCATTGGTAGTATTCATCTTAGAAGATTGGGAAAAGACGTAATTATTACCCCCAATAGAGCTCAATAAGCTCCATGTTATGTTGATCCATCTCAATTTTGGTCATAGATTAGTTTGGTTGTAAAGTATGTAAAAGTTCAAGTGTAGGGGTGCATCTATAAGCCCTGAGTGATGTATTATGTTATTCAAAAAAAAGAAAAAAAAGAGAAAAACAGAAAAGAAAAAGAAAAGAGACTGATGTAGAGTTGTGTAGAGTTTGTATATTTTGTCCGAGTCTTTGGCTTAGCAACCAAACCAACGTGTATTCGTATAAATAATTAGCTAACCCTTCCACTCCAATTTCACCCAAAGTCACCACCCAAATGTATCCCATCCATTTCCATTTCGGTTAATGTTATCTTACACCTACACCCCACAACCCTTTAAAAGACTTCTTAAATAGTAATGAATAATGCTTGCGCCTAGCGGTGGAGGTTTAATCCTTTACCAAGCCTATGGTAATTTATATGCTATGACAGGCAATGAGTGTTGATTTTCCGTTTCCCACATTATGTTAAAATTTATTACACAACCAGGAGAAAGAGAGAATCCTAAACACGTATGTGAGGTGCTAGTATATACTTTCCGTGCTTTTAATTTCAATGTCTAGAAGGTTGTGTTGTAAAACGCTTTTAAAGAGTAGGTTAAATGACCATAATATTGCTATTGTCTAGGTAGAAAAGCCCATTTGCTTGAGGACAAGCAAATCCCAAGTGTAGGGGTATTAGATGAGGTGTCATTTTATACACTATTTCTGGGTCATTTAACCCCATAAATAAGGCAAATATGCCCAGATTACATGCTTAATCGTTTGTTTTCAGGTTTTTAGCACTTTGATGGCTTTTGGAGAAAATACATGTGACTTGGGCTCATTTGGAGAAGAAACGGACAAGATTACAGACCCACACCAAATTTCTTAAAGATTTATGCATACAATGCGTGGAGATGGCGTCGCAAGCATAAAGCGACGCCGTCGTGATCTATATGGTGACGGCGTTAGGAATTTTGTGACGACGTCAGGATGTGGCCGACTTAAAAAGGATCTAGAATCATCAACGTGGCGACGACATTAGGATTCCTAAGTGACGTCGTCGCGTCGATATCTCTATAACTATAAAATGTTTTTAGGGTTTTAAGTGTGTAACTTTGTATAAACCTAGGGAGACGAACCCTAGTCATTCTAGCAGCTTTGTAAGTCGTTTTAGGGCCTCAAGACCCTATTGTACTCCCTTGAATCCATGATTTAATCAAGTAAGGTTATTTATCATTAATCATTCAATATGTCTATGTGTTGTTTGATTGATTTATTTTCTTGCTTTCTTTATAACATGCGAGGCTAAACCCTCCTTTGTATTTATCTATGATTGCATGAAACTTAGGTTGTAGATCCTTTTGATGTTGCTTCTTGTTGATGAATGTGCGCGTTAGGCTTTAGAAAACCAGCTTTTGTTTGTATTGCTGCTGACATGTCTAGGGAAACATGAGTGTGTAGAAAGGATACCATCGGTAATAGTCTTCATACTACCTTACCCATTATGTGGTTGATCCCTCTTAAAATATTTCACATGCATTTAATATAATCTTAGGAGCCTTGTAATAGTCTTTATACTACCTTACTTGTGCGTTGCCTTAACGGAATATTAAATAGACGGCGGGTTCGTGTAATCCGTTCATGACCTAAGAAATACTTACACAGATCATCACAAGTGTGACAAAGCAATAGATCTAGGAGAAGCAATATGAGGAGTAGTGCATGATTAGGTAAATATAATTGTTTATCATAAAGTTATCACCAGTAGCATAAATTATAATTAGTTTAGTTATTAGTTAATCAAACCAACCTCTCAAACCATTGATTTACCTGCTTTCATATAAATATAAAAACACAAAAAGAATCTTCTCTTAACCCCTAGAATTCTGTTAGATCGTGATCAAGCCTTCCCAACCTATTCCTCTAGAGAACGATAACAACCCCCGAGTCTTGCCTATAGTACACTACAACGATTAGGTACATTGCCTAGGGAGTTGTAAAAATTCTTGCTGAAGTCTTTACGAGACCCACATCAATATTTTAACATGTCTTGCGACTACTTGATTGTTAAAACTAGTTGTCATGCCTAAAGGAAGGCTACTGGTTAAAACAGTTATGTGAATAAACAGTCATACTTATGACTACATAATTGTCGAAGTTAGTGTTGGCCCAACGGAAAGCACTTAATCAAAACAATTCTGTGAATTAAAGTCATACTAAGTTACGTGTTGATGTGTTCGAGATTGTGGATTAGCCTAACGGATAATTATAATTTTGACCGCCAAACGGTATTGTGGCAAATTAAATAATTAGTTAGAAAATATTTTTGCCTAACGGTGATGTATTTTGCTAATTGATTTTGCATAATTAAATGTAGAAGTTATTAATAGAACTAACGAGAAGTTAACAATTCCATCAAACTTCTTTTGTGAATCTGATTTTGTTGTGTGGTTAGATTCCAATAACTAATATTTGCCCTATGGTTAGTTATACTTTTATGTTAATAATTTGATATATGCAAATAAAATAATTAGTTAACAAATATTTCTGCCCAAAGGTGATGTATTTTGTTGATTGATTTGCATAATTAAATGTAGAAGTTATTAATGGGTTGTTAATGGAACCAACGAGAAGTTAACAATTACATAAAACTTCTTATGTGAATCTAATTTTGCGTTGTGGTTAGATTCCAATAACTAACGTATGCCCTATGGTTAGTTATACTTTTATGTTAATAATTTGATATAATCCATTATGTACATAAGTACAAGTCGTTTGCTTAGATAACCATTTATAAGTTCTTGTAACCACTAAATATTTAAAACATTATTAAAAGGATAAACTAATGTTTACTATGGCTATAAAGAATTTCAACATGCATTATGATTTGATCATCTCATACATCTTACAGTAAATGACATATCAATGAGGATTAATGAGAATTACAAAAAGATCGAATTGCATTTTATTTGATAAGGTTTAATTTTATAAACTCAATAATGACACGTGAAAGTACACCTTTTAAATAATTTTCTCATCATTAAGGTCTACATTTTTATGGTGTTTGTAAGCATTTATGTGATCTTGAAATTAAATGGATAATGTAATCTCTTATACATTTCATTATGACATTTTCCTTATCAAGTTTGTTGACGTTTTTTTACATCAACTATACTAATAAGTAAAGACACATCTAATGATCTTAAAATATTTTTATAATGAAACAATGTCTTAGAAAATGTTTTATGTTCAAAAGTTCTTTGAAGAGATTTTTCACAAATGTTAAAAGCATGTGTTAAGTGAATAACAAGGATTCTAATGACTTGTTATTTAGAAGCATCAGAATCATTAGTGAGAATGAGTTCTATGTTATGTTAAAACCAAAATAATTTTATTATAAATTGAGAGTTTGGTTTCATAATTTTATTCGATAACCTTATTTGTTATGCTAAA